>CAJNOL010000619.1:0-10273 GCA_905250125.1 Rotaria sordida | reverse complement strand
TTCTTCTTCTTCTTCTTCTTCTTCTTCTTCTTCTTCTTCTTCTTCTTTTCCTAGTCTACTCCGTCATTTCGTCGCTTATTACTTTGAGCGCACAACACACGTCGGATAGAGCTCGATTCTTTTCCATCTATTGTCATCCGATATTTTTCCATAGCGTACGCTACATACTCTTTCTTCCGTTTGTGTTCGCAATGTAAAAAACAGCAAGCACACATTTATACTCTCTTTTCTTTGCTTCATAGTTAACTAGCGGAGCGAATATACGCAAAATTTATCGTTTGTGCTTCAATGAAAGAATTGCATGACGAACAAAAACAGGAAGACGGAGGAAAAAATTTACCGTTGTGTCAAAAGCTGTCTACTTTTCATTGTATATTTATTCCGAATTGAACTGAAATGTTAGTTATGTAAGTGTGTCGAGTGTGATCAAGATCTGATTGTTTTTTTCTTCTAACAATGTTTGTTTTATTTCTACTGTGAAATGAACGACAAGAGCAAAGCTAACAGAATCAATCAAAAAGAAAAAAAAAGGAATGTCAACAAATAGTGACTACACTCGTCCCAAACAATAATAATGATGATGACTAGGATAATAAGCATATAGTTAAGACATGCACGAATGCTAGATTGATTATTGACTTCCGTTTTAACTTTCTTTTACTAGTCAATTGTTGTCATATTGTTCATCTTCTTCGTATTTATCAAAACACATAGGAGAACAAACACAAAAAGAAAGATTTATATTTCATTAGAAATAAAAGACGTATATATTTATTAAAATATCAACTAGACATATTTTTGTTTTAACAATGTGACCTTATTATTAGTCTTCATTATAATCAAATTGCTATTTGTATTTATGCACATAAGTGTCAAATTGTTATTTACTGTTCTTGTCTTTATTTAGTTTGCATGCAATCAACAAACTTAAACGAATCTAATCATTTTTTTTTAACGAGCATTAATTATTATTCTTTTTCCTATTTATAATAGAAAGAATAGTTGTCATTGGCCTCGAAGCTAAAAAATACTATTATATTCTTTATATCTAACTTTATCTCAATTCAGTATCATCGTTTGTTATTATTGAGTAGTTTTCATGATAGTTTGCAAAAGGTTATCAATTGTGACCGGAATAGTTTGACATTAATGAAGGAGTTTTGTTTAACTTTTCAATCGAAAAACTATTCTCATTCTAGAAACTAAACAAAAGAAGTTATAGAAAAAAAAAAAAAAAAAAGAAGAATATGAATTGTTTTTTTCTCAAACAATAGAAATTGATAATAGGTTTAAAGACAGAAAGTTTCTATAACATGTTGACCTAATAGCACATGGAAAAAGTTCGACACTTGTAGTTGTATGTGATCAAATATAATCCGATTTATTTTTCTAAATCTTTTTATACATGACAATAAATTTATATTTTTTTAATGATTTATGAAATAGTCTTATATATAATTGAAATTTATATTTTCATATATTAATCGATAAAATAACAAATCTTTATTTATTAATTTTCTCTTTCATAAAAAAATAATCCATTATTATTAATATGAATAATACAAAAATCAATGTAAAATCTTTCATAATAAAACAAAAAAAAAACAATAGACTTAACAAGCTTAATAATATTATTGCTGACGGAATAAATTCAAGATCATTTTGCTGAATATGATTAACATACCTTTTTACAGATTGTTTTAATCATTTTGCTTCATTATTAAGTATATCCATCTGCAAAAAAATACATAATTGATGAAAAAAAAACAAACAAACATCTTGAAGTACTCTCTTTATTGTTCAGTTCATTTAATTAGGATTCTAAAAGTTGACAACGAAATAAAAATTTTATATTTATTATTCAGAAACGTGATAAAATTTAAATAGATAGATAATGGAAACGACGATGATTTACAGTAAGCTTAATTGAAAGACTGTTTGATAGGCAGAGAAAAATCTACAAGTGTTTAACAATTGAGTGCAAAAATAAGCTTTTTAATTATCTTAAAAGGACTCTATTATATATAGAGAGATTACAGTATACACTCACGAGTAATTAGATTATCCTATAAATCATAAAGTGTAATTATTATAGGTTTTCTATGTTTGACTTTTATTAAGATGAGTGCATTTAAAAAAAAATATCATGTATATAAAAATGACTATTCGTAATCAAGAACAGTCTATTATCAATTAAATACAAAGAGGTATAGTCTTGTCGCATTTATTACTATCATAAAAGGTCATGCTTTGATCATAATATATTATTTTTCGTATAACTCGAGATTAACGAACCGACGAAGACATTTATACATCTTGAAAAAAAGACTTAAAATTTTTAATTATCATTATCGCATGATTACCTGTAATTCCACTACTACTAATAATGCATAAGTCATGATATTAAAAATCTTATTGCGTCTATTCTCTCTTCATATCTCTAGTATATTTTGAAGTATAAAAATGAATAGTTTGTCTCATGAGCAACGATCTGGATACATGCTTCGTCGTGCGGAAACTGGCATATGCATTAATCATAGAAACAATGTAATTATATGTGATATGACAAGTTGAACTTTGTTGTTTTTTTTTTTTCGTTTCTTTATAAAACAGAATAGCGAAGTATTAATTATTGTATGATAGATACGATTATTCGAGAATTATTTATATAATATTCATTTATAACAGTAGAACTATAAAAAAAAGTTTTTTTTTTGTTTTTTTCTAGATGGATGTTTCACCTTTATAAAATGAATCAATCTATTCGAAAAAAATCTCTATTTGATTGATCATACCAAATGATCAATACAATATTTTTTTTTCTTAGAAATTTGATTTGAAAAATATTAATAACTGATATCGATATCCTTATGATAGTAAATATTTATAGAAATAATCTTATATCAGTACAAAACTTTTTAAAAATATTGTGAATAATGAACTACTTGATTCTTCACATATAGAATGTAAAACGAGCTAATGAACCATACGTGCATACTGTTCGATGAAATCGAATTTGAGCAATTCTATTTAACAAAAAATAATTTGACTGATCTCGTCTTTTTTAGATAAAAATAGTATTACTTACAGTAGTTTGACATAAAGTAAAATTTCTTCTTAGAATTACATTTTTCGATGTAAAAGATAATACAAGAAGACAAAAAAAAAAGAAGTCGTCTCTTTTAAGTTTTTTCTTTTTTTGTTTATAACTATTCACAAAGCATCATTATTAAAATTCTACACATTTATCAAAAACTGATCAGTGGAGTTTGTTCAATGTAGTGAATTTTGTGAAAGACAATATACTTTTCTTCAAATACGATAAAAAATAAATCAGTTGCAGTCCCTTCAGAAATTTATTCATCATAAGATATGCGACATATCTGACACTCCTCTTCCTAAGGATCGATCAAACTAAAATTATGACGCGCCTTTATATACTCAATGATCTTACTCAGTAGATGTAAGGCAATGACTTTCAACAATACGCTTGATGATTGCTCAAAGAAGATTTAATTGAGCACCACTAGTCATGAATAACATCATTTTCTATTTGTTTAATCAAAGATACAAAAGAGACATTGACTAACTATCTCGAGTTCTATTTATTTCTCCGTGCTTTCTTTTCTTTAAGGCAGCCAAACAAATATCACGTACCATTCATTTTCGCTTGCTATTTACTAAGATGAAATAAGGCATGTTCTTTCCATCTCACACTGTCGGAAAATTTTCATTCTTATCGATTAGATTCAAATGTCACATATTTATCAAAAAAAATTTTTTTTTTCATTTACAACTTGTCAATTACTGTCATAAAAACTAATTTAAAGCTGTGATATTTCTCTCACCTATGAGCGAAATAGAAGTCAATAATACTCTTTTTCTTTTCTTTTTCATAGTAACTAACCGATTCTGAATTCGTCCGTTTATTCATAATTTTTATGCGAAGCTAATACTGTCCTTGTGATGACCACAATATAAATAAGCCAATAGTAAGAGTGTCACTTATAAGATTTTTATAGAAAGAGCCTGTCATTACTAGACTTTCTTTTTTTCTTCATTTCTTTTCAGAATAACGAACAGAACAAAAAGAAAAAAAATTATAATCATTGCACCTCTCTCTTCCTCCGTATCTTATTTTGCTCGCGGAAATTTTAATTCATATCGAACATATTATAATTTCTATTCTGATGCCCAATTCAACTAGTATTAAAAAATTAATCGATAAGTCATAGTACTTAACAGTTCACTTCTTTTTTTATGTACTTAAGATATTCATATTAAAGTAAGCAATTATTGAAAATATATTGTTCAACATTTTAAATATATTTCAGATTGAAGAAATTAACTCTTATTTTACAACAAGATGTATCGACTGATAAACATTTTTACAATATTTTATATCATCCTTTTTATGATCATATTATTTGTACCTGTCAATAGTTTGAATAAAAGACCGTATAGTAAGACATTTAGAACCATAAAACAAAAAAAACCGAGAAAAAACTTAGTTTTTATTTTATAGCAACAGGTATTGCTAATATTATTCGAATAGCATTTCAACGTGGTTTTAATCGTCTTATATTTGGTCAAACATCTTATGATTCAGATGTATTTCGTTATACACAATCATTGCAACATGGTAGTCCAGGATTATATGCTGGTAGATATGGAGATAAATATATAATCGAAATCAAATACTTTATTAAGATAAAAATATATTATTTTAGGAGAATCATGTCGATTAACATCGATTATATGTTCACATGACGAACAATGTTGTTCAGGTCGATGTTTATGTCGTCGATGGTTAATTATGGGAGAAGAACATTGTATTAGAAAATGTTTCTAGAATAGATAAAATATTATCTGATTAAATTATAATTGTTTGTTTTTTTTTTTTTTTTTTTTATGAAAATGATTTCTTTAAATGTTTTTAATTTTTTTAGGGTTTTTTTTTTTTTTTTTTTTTTGTATTAATAAATATTTGTAAATTAAAGTAGTATTTCAACTCAATTGTGTAGTAAATAAGTTTTTTTTGTTTGATATTATAAAGAAAAAAAACTAAAATTTGAAACTAATTGTTTTTTTATTCGTAAGCAAATGTATATTGTTATCGCCTTATTAAGGCTAGATCATATATGCAGATCATCAATCGTATAGCCATAGAAGAGTAGATTGTTTTTTGATTAAAAAAAAAACGACAGAACAATCAATTAAGAATAGATGGATTTATGACAATCTCAGATCGTTTAATATAGTGCAAGCACTCTTTGTATTACAATAAAAACTTGCCTGATATAAACGGAATGTTTTTTTCTTGTCTGTAATTGATGATATAGTTTAATTACATTTTAGTACAATAAGATAAAAATTCGAGTAACAGACTTTTCGTGTATTTGCACAGAAAAAACAAACTTAAAATTTTCATTAAGACTTCGAGTTCATAGTAAAATAGTTATTGTATAGTATTGTGAATTAAAAATCTGATTTGGTGTTGATACAAGAAAAATAATAGTCATATAATCTGACTACAAATAACAAATTTAATTATCTTTGATTTTCTAATTTTAGTAAATCTATAATGTTAAGAGAGAGTTTTTGAAAAGTGCATCGTTAATTGAATGACATTTCAGAATATTCTGATTTTTTTGTTTTTCTCTTTTTTTTTTGTAGCAAATTTTTCTTGAAAAGAGAGTGTTTTAACTTGATACTCTTTTAATTATAATTATTAGTAATTTCTATTGTTACGTACGATATTTTAAAAATTTTCTATCATTAAATATACAATATATTAATACCTTCAAACAACATCATATGTGATTCATTGTGATGTTTTGTTAGCAAAATGTCGCTCGAGTGCATTTTATACGGCAACAACGAAATGTTTTTCTATTTTTATTAGTGATAAAAAGCTCTAAAAGTGCTATCGTCTGATGTATTAAATAATAATGTCTCATGCGAAAAATCAATCATTTTTAATAAAAATTCATCTTTTTTTCCTATCATTCATCAGATATATTTGAGTATGTGGGCATATACTCCTTAGACTAAACTTTTTCGGTTGATTAATTATTTTTTTTCTTGTTTAGCTATTTTTGTTTGTTGTGAATGACATGACGATATAAAATTATTTATATTAGATCTTCGACATATTTAGAGAAGTGTCACTGCCATACAAAATAGCATGAAAAAAAAAGGGATGTATTTCCATGTTTTGATTGTAAGAAGTTAAATTTTAACAAAAATAAACCTAATATTCACTATCAGCATGTAAAAAATACACTGGAAAATGTGTTTTTTTATCTTGAATTATTTTTAATGAAAATTTTACTAGACTTTTTCACTTGTATAATTTTACCCTGCGATCTTTCTACGGGTGAAATTTCGATGAGAAATATTTTATAATGAAAAAAATGTTTTCCGGTGTAGTTTTATATGCTGATTGTGAATATTATTAGGTTTATTTTTGGATACAAAATCGACTTTTAATAATCAAAACTTGGAAATACATTCCTGTTTTTTTTTAATGTTATTTTGTATGGCAGTGATATTTCTCTGAACATGTCGAAGATCTAATTTAAATAATTTTATATCATCATGCCATTCACAACAAACAAAAAAAGATAGTTAAACAAGAAAAACAAACATGAATCAGACGAGACAGTTTAATCTAAGGAGAATATACTAGTATTTTCGAATCTATCCGATGAATGCTAGGAAAACAATGATTGATTCTTCTCATGGGACATTACTATTTAATGCACTAGATGATAGAATTTTTAAAGCACTATTACTAATGAAAATAGAACTGCATTTCGCTGTTGTCATAAAAAATGCACGCGATCGACACTTCGCTAACAACATGTTATAAAGGGTCACATATGACGTTGTTTAGAGTATAAATATATTGTATATTTAATTATAGAAAATTTTTGAAATCATCATTAAAAATTAACAATCGATATTTTGAATTATGAACTTAGGAAGAACGATCGGATCGAGTTGAAAATTTTCGAGATTACTAAACTCATCACCCACAACAAGATATTTTTTTACAAAAAAATCAAGAAATTTTGACGTATCACTCACAGAAACTTACTCTTAAGCATTATTTCATACTCAAATTTTTTTTATCGAAGACAACAAACTTTATAATGTTCAATTTTTCTTCTAAAACTTGTTAGCGGAGCCTCATTGGAACTGAAATATGAAATTCACATGTGTTCTTTAGCTTCATTATACTAGTACAAAATGTGCAAAGTGTAAAATCACTAAAAGACGATAGTTTTTTTTCCAACAATGATCGATTGTCAACAAAAGTGCTATGTCATTTTTATTTCTACATTCTGAATAGAAATTTTATATTAATCTTTTTATTTGCATGGTGTTTATTTTCTTTTCGTAATTTATTATTATTAGCCTCACCATCGATTTAATGGACACATAAGCCTGTTATACATATTCGTTATATCTACAGCGAATCTTAATGCTTTTATATATATTGCTGATACTGATTATTCCTGAAAGATAGAACTTAATTAGATCATGCTTATATATTGGCCATATGGCAATTGTGGAAAATCAAAACATTATCCTTGACATCTATCATGTAATCGGTTATCTGCACAAAACCAGAAACTGTGTTGTTTAGAATATTGAAAAATGTATTTCAGTCGTTCAAGTATTAATGAAGATTCTAGAACCTTCTAAGTCTTATTATTAATATTGTGAATCCTAGTTGCTAAGTTTTGTAATTGGAGGAGTCGGAGATTTTCGACTTTTAATTCCAAAATACAAGACAAGAAATGACTGTTTTTAGCTCGCGTTAAAATTATCTTTTTTTCTTAGTTATTATTTCAAATGAATAATATATATTCTGATAAAGTAATGTTGTGTGCTTCAGAAAGCCATGCTTGTATTTGAGTCAAGGCAAGAATTTTCTTTTCATATTTGAAATCTCCAATGAAGAATAAATACTGTGTCATATGAGTAATAAAAAGAACGAGAAACAGCTGTGACACTGTTTCAAATGTACACTATTTGTCATGATCTAGTCTTTATTGTCAACTAAACTTACACAATGGTCAATAAATCATGTAATAATTCTTCCAGTGGCGTTCATTCTTTTAAACTAACGATTCATGCATATAATGGCTTCAAGTAATATCTGGCGGCATGTTCTGATTTTCTTTTTATATTCGATATTTTGTTAAAAGAGCATAAAAAAAGTCAAGAACATTAGAATTATTCGATAGAACCACGATGAATCAGAGCCATTTTGAAATAAAAAAAAGAAACCAGGAACTCTATAAAAAATTACTCTAAATTGAGAAAGGTTTGATTTAACTTGATTAATCCAATTGAACAATTCTTCATACAATCCTATTCTAATAATAGCTTGAAATACTGTCAGTTTATACGCAATGTATATGTCTTGAGAAATCCAGTTGAATTCTATTTCAATGTATGAAATGAAATGAATCGAAATTATAACTTTATCTATAAAATTTTGTTTTCATTGAATAAATTGTTTGAATAAAATATTGAACTCTATTTATCTGACCGAATGCTTAAGGCTATTAGGCACAAATGAGAAAAAAAAATATATATATATAAATAATACTAATATAGATGATGCCTAAATATTCTTTATTTTCATTGATGACAAAAACGTACTTATACCTCATTCGTTTAATCTCATCTCAAATTTTTATATTGTATGATTATTTCTCTATATGGCTCACTTGACAATTGATCGATTTACCTTTCTTTATGTATTTTTATTCCTCTTGTCATCAACTACTCAAATTACATGAATTGTAGAATCTGTTGTGTTGCTGGTATGTCTATTTCATACAAGTGTGAAGTGGCTCATTTGTTTGATGAACACATATAGATGAGAGAAAGAATGGATATAAAAATGAAAAGTAATTGAATTGCTTCTTTTTTTTTGTATCATCGGTACCATATGCATACATAGAGAGTTCATGTTAATGTTCGAAAGAGATTGAACAAAAAAAAAAAAAAAGAAAAAAAAAAAGAATTTTTTTCATTAATATATGCAAGCTGTGCTATATGGGTTTGTTCTCCGTGAGATATAGACAGAAGAGACAATAAGGCATAGTAACAAAATGACTGTTTTCAAGCTGATGCATAGTGAACATCTATTACTTGTCTTTAGTATGAAATAAAAAAAAGATTATATTCATTGATATTCTTCGTTAAAAGTATGTAGATTTATTTGTATGGTTTAAAAATTGTTTTATTTTTATTATGAAAGATTGATCTATTAGAGATTGAAGATAAGTTGACCGACAACAAGTCATGCAAATGAAACAATAATAATGACCCTCTCTTGTTCGCGTCTATTGTTCTGTTCTTTAATAATCGATTCTCTCAGACTATAGCCCCCATGCAAGGCCAGCATATTCTATATGTATGTATGTATACTCGCGCGTACTGTTCAATTCAAGTGGCTAGAACTGGCTGCATGATTGTTTGAACATTGTGTGTGCATACATGCATACAATACATACACAAACATAGATTGAATATACGTGCTCATTATTATACTCTATCGGTAGCATTATACAAGTTTTTTTTTTCTTTTCAACGAACTGACCGACTATCTGATATTCTATTTTAGAAAAAAAAATGAGCTTTGTACATTGGTTTGTACTTATAATTATAACGAGTTTTACTCTTAGTCAAGCATCAACTATAATCTATCTTGAAAATTGTACATATTCAATAGAAATCTATAAACAATATTTAAATCTTCTTTGGTCATCAAATGATTCTCATACATTACATATTCAAGCTGTTTATTCTTTATCATTAAATAATTCATTTATACCTGGACATATTTATACATATTTATCTCAACCTGTTGCTTTAATACCATTTTTTATTCAATGTAAATATCCAAAAAATATTTATTCAAAATCTTATTTACCATTTACACAATGTTCATCAACAATAACAAATTTTTTAACAAAAAAAAATTATGAATCAACACGAACATATTTAAATTTAAAAACAATTTTATCAATGACTAATGTTCCATTACTTTATACAGGTGAATATAATCTTTTATTATCAAATTGTTCATTTCGATTCAATACAAATATATATCAATTAAAACCAAATGATTTATTTAAATTTCATATTGAATATGAAAATTCAATAAATAATAATATAACATCATGTAATAAATGTAATAAACGTACATCAATATGTTATGAAAAAAAATGTTTATGTCGTTCAGGTA
>CAJNOL010000618.1:0-118049 GCA_905250125.1 Rotaria sordida | reverse complement strand
TCAAAATCAATATAAAACTTAGATAGAATTTCAACTGATTTATTTAAGTATAGAAAACGATTCGGTGTGCATATGATTTATTATACTATGAAAAATTTTCCTTCGAGTCAATATCAACATCTATTCAAAGTAACTCCAGATGAACATTAACAATTTACTTTAAAAAACAAAACAAATCTTCGAAGTCATTTGATAGAGTAGGATTTGTTAGAATGAATGAGAAATACCGTTGAAAAACTATGTATTTTATTGAAAAAAAAACAAATCTCTTCTTTTGTCGAAGTTTGATTTTATTTCATTGATTCAATTAGGAAATTCTAAATTCTAAGAAATATTTTCTATCAATTATATTAATTGACGATCAATATTTCTTCAACAAGCATTGAAATTTAAAAAAAAACGTTTTATTTAGAATTTGTTCGATCGTTCTTTTTTTCTTCTCATGCCCGTTTAGTTGAAATGATCATCATTACAAATTAAACTTCAATTATATTTATCAGAACAATAATCATATTTATCTTATTCATATGATAAATAATCTCTACGTTCAATTGAACCTAATTATAAATAAATTTTATCCATTTTAAGAAGATTTTCATAATTAGTTTAAAATAATGAAGATTATTCGAATAAATTATTTGTAGAACACTATTATATTGAGATAAATATTTAAATTGTTTTATTTATTTCATGGGAAAATAATTCTTTTTATTTTCATCATATAGAATAATATCTCAATTACAATCTTAATATATTGATATAGAAATTTATAAAATAATATTTGAATTAGATTATTTTATCATCCAATTTGTTCGACAATCACCAAAATTAATATATCAACTTGAATATTTCATAATTCTAATCAGAAAATAATATTTCAATATCAATTCGACAACGATATTACAACGGAAAATTATTTTACTTTTATTAGTTTTTTATTTATATATAATCACAGTTGATGATTCGTCTCGAATAAATAGACAAAGATTTATTTTTCAATCTTCGACGAATATATTTTATGCTAGTAGTATTATTGAGAAAAAAAAAAGCTTGCAAATATCAACTTGATAATAAAGAAATCTTTTTTATTCATTTTACTTAGGAAATATTCATTGAGTATTGACAAATCAATTGAAAAAGCATCTTTATGTTAAATATATGAGAAAAAGATGAAAGCTGATTTATTTCAATAAACCTTTGTTACTATTATATGGAAGTATATCTTTTCGAATAGAGTGCACTTTTTCTTTCTTAGAATTGTTTCATCGATTAAACTTTCATCCCTCTTATTCAGATAATAATTCAAGATTTAAACGCAGGTGAAACAATGGAACTCGCTAAATCTATATGTTGAACAATTGATTATATATCATCAAACGACTTTGGATAATCTATTCTAAATAATAGAATATATCAGAATAAATCAAAACTATAACAATTTTCATATTTGATCAATGTCATTGGATATTTTATTATTTGAATAATTTTGTCCATTGTCGAATCAACATATTCGAGAAATATACTTCATTGATTTATCATCGATTTACTGTTAACTATTATTTGAATGGTCAGGTATATATTTAATCGTTGACTTATTTTCTAATGCGCCATGTTCAATAAAGAAAAAAAAATTTGACTGATATTCTTTATTTTTTTTTCTTATTGCTTGTTGTTTTTTTGATTTGTTCATATTTCGATAATAAAATGAATTCAATATTGAAAATTTTTTTTCGACAAACAGAAAATCTTCTTTGTCTAACAAAAACAAGTATACTTATATATCAATTACAAAAAAATCTTACAAATGATAATATTAATTTATTTGATATTGAAAAAAAAGATCAATATCAATGTACATTTTCATATGATTTATGTAATGAACTTCGATTAATACAAAAAAATTTACAATCAACTTGTTTTTTACTTCAACGAACACTCTATCGTGTTCATGCATTAAGACAAACACGTGGAGAATTATCTATTCAAATTAATGATAATCTTATTCTTAAATATAAAGAAAATCTTTCATATGAATTAGATAATATTCAAGAAAAAATTCTCTTAATTATAAATGAATATATGTTAAGTAATTCACCTTTAAATACTCTTCAAATATTATATAAACAAATTCAAGAAAATTTTGAAATATTTCTTAATTATATACATTGCATGCCAATACATAAAAGTACAATTTATCTTGGAAATTTAGTTTCAAATACACTTGAAAGATTTTATTTAATACTTGGTAGTCTCGCTCGACTTATTATGGATATCGAAGAATTTGAAATTAAATAAAATAGTTCAACATAAAACAAAAAGAACAAACAAAAGAAAAAAAAAATTTAATCTTCAATATCATTCGTTTGATCAATAAGAATATCATTCATTGAATCTCCAGCTACTGTTCGAGATAATTCTTGTGCAAGTTTATCAAATTCACGTTCATAATTATCTGCAAATTCAATGCCTTTTCGAATCTTTAAAAGCAAAACTATTATATTTAAAACATTACAAACAAAAAAATATACTTTTGCTTTCTTTCGAAGATTCGGTGAAAGTTTAAGACAAATAGTCCAACCACTAATAAAAATAAAGCAAAGAAAAATAGACGATGGGCAAAAAGTTTTGAGACAAAATATTTGTTTATTTTTGGGTCTCTTAAAAGTGTTGCCGAAAAGTCAAAGTTTGAGAGTAGTGAAGGAATTTTTCAAAGTCGCAAAAGATTAGATTGAATGATGAACCGATAGGTTTTTTCTAATCCCTATACGTTCTGTTCCGAATGTGCCAAAAAATATTGAAGTCGATTGTTTTATTGAGTGGATACTTCTTGAAAAAATTTTATATTGAAGTAAGCTGTGGCTTTTACCTAAGTGTGACTACAAACATTTATCAAGGGCTTCTGTCAACATAAAACAACTGTCGATGAAAATGGAGGTGACCTGTGGGAAAACAAAAAATCTCCAATGGTATATTTTGTAAGTTAGTTTGTGCTCTATATAAGTTGATATATTGATAAAGGTATCAACATTTAATTTCGAGCTGCAATAATGAAAGTACAAAAGTGTTCGGAGAAATTTTTCGTACGAATTACTTTTTAGGTCGTTCAATAGATCATCTCATTGTTTTCGAGAAAAATTTCTTTCTAACCATAACTCATAGCCTTTGACACCTCCGAAATACTTTCAAGTGAGTCAAAAATAACCAAGCATTTTGTCTCAAAACTTTCGACTCATCTGTTAATAATAATAATGATTAATAAGAATATTGCATGATTACATTATTTTTGATAGTTTTGTTCAGTTTAATGTACTTATACAAAACCTCAGAGGTTTCTTATTGGGACATTGTTGGACAGAGCATCAATTACTCTATCGAATCATATATTTTTTATTTGATTTGTTTTATGTCTTGTACAAAAAATTGGATAAATTTCGAAAAGCAGTCAAAAATTGCATTGCGATTTTAGGATCGCTTCGCGGTTCATTTTTTTGATAGCTAAAATCACTGGAATAATGGAAATTTTTATTCATATATAGAATAATCGATCGTTCATTTCTCTATCGAACTATATTCTTCATTGGGTTTATTCCAAGAGGACAGCAGCAGACTTGAAGGCTGATGTTTCTGCTGTTACCGTCTCGATTTATTCCTTAATTTTCTTCTTAATTTCAACTATGTCTTGTTTCATATTTTCTACACGTTCTAGTTTGATGAATCTCTTTCATCTAAAGTAATTTTCATGTTTAACGAATTCAATTTCAATGAAATGTGAGCACACCAAAGTTTCATTTCACCATTTCTCGGAGTTTATCGAATTTTCGGACGAGATACAAAATAAATAAAATGGATACTGTATAGTTCGATAGAACAATTCATGCTCTATCTATGTCAAAATAAGAAATATTCGAAGTTTTCCATAAATACAGGAAACTGGCAAAGGAACTACTACAAGTGACACTCACCATTTGACTTCATATTGGACTCACATACAAGTCTCAATGAGAATAGCAAAAACCTACAAAAGTTCGCTCCTATTAGCTTTAAGCGTCGAGTTATGACTGGTTTAGTGGATAGTTCCTAAAAAATCAAATGACAAAATCTTAATCTAAAATTTTGTCTATAGATAGATCCAATCACACTTAGAATATTCAGAAAGTTTCACTCGAAAAGAATGTTCCTTCGTTGAATTATTAAATTTTCAAATCAAATCGATTTTTGTGACAAAGGGATATTGTTGGAAATTCAATATCTTGACGAAGGAAGATTCTTTTCGGTAAAAACTTTTAGGATGTTCTAAGAGTCATTAGATCTATCTGTAGGCACAATTTTAGATTGAAATTCTGTCATTTGATGTTTTAGGAACTACCCACAAAACCGGTCATAATTTGATGACAAAGGCTCATAGGGAATGAACTCGATTAGGTTTTTGCTATTTTCATTGAAACCTACCTGTAAGTCTAATATGAACTCAAGCGGCGGGCGGCAGTTGGAGTAGTTCTCTTGTGAACATAAATGTCAAATATAACGTAATCAAGTGATATTTATTCTAAAACTTACGTTTGATCACCAACTAATAGAATTGGATGAATAGGATTAAAAGCAATTTTTGTACATGTTTTTCCTGATTCATTTGCTAATAGTTGTTCACAAATTGGTTCTAGTTTATTTGAATGAATATCAAATATATAAACTTTGCCATCTGCTCCAGCTATAGTAAACATAGTAGATGTATAAGGTGACCAAGCAATATCTTGTAAACTTGTACATAAATCAAATCTCATTAAACATTCACTAAAATAATACTGAAAATTTGTCTAATGGATTTATTTAAAAAAAAACCAATACAAACGTAATTTTTTCATGCCATATTTTTACTGTACCATCAGCAGAACAGGAAGCAAAAATATTCGGATGAAAAGGACTATAGAAAATAAATCAGAGAAGATAAATAATAAATATTGAAAAAAAAAACATCAAAACCTCCATTGAATAGAATAAACAGCAAAATCATGAGCATCAAATGTCATATCAATAATTCCAGGATCACTAGTCGATGCTTTATAGATCTTACCATCTTCTGTACCAACAAGAAATATATCTTTTCGATTACGATGAAAATCAAGTGCTATTGCCGGACCTATATATTATTATTAATATCAAAAATCAAATTCTTTTTCTTAGAATACCTGGCAACGATAGAAGAGTGCCATCATCAAGTCGTGTAGGTTTTGTTGCACTTGGTAAATCAAATAAAAGTACTTGTCTTAATTCACCTTTAATACATGTCCATCGCATTACTTTTCCATCAGAACCAATCGAAAAAAATCGAGGTTGATGATTAGTAGATAAATTACACCATCGAACCTTATTAAATATAAATTAATTTCTACGAAAAACAAAATACTTTAATTTAATACTTGCCAAACACATCCATAATGTTTACACATGTAAGATGTATTTGTAAAAACAGCTTTACCAGATGGAATTGATATATCATAAACAATCACATCACCATCCATTAATCCCACACATATAAGATATCTATAACAATCGTAAAAAAAAACAAAAAAAATCAAATAAGAAAAAATTATTTACGGTTTTGAAGATAAACAATCAATAGATAATACAGTACTTTCAGTATGAATTAAAGTATCTGGATGATTATTGTTTAATGTAAATACAGCAATTGTACCTTGTATTCGTTCAGCTCGATCATCTTAAAATGCATATAATGAAACAAGAAAAATATATATATGTTGTTTTATATAGAAAAATCTTACAAAGTCCATATCCAATTATTAACATATCTGAATAAGCTGGATTCCATGTTAATGCAGTAACAGATCGATTAGCAAATGATGGTGGAAATTTCCATAATGGAAATAATGTACCCATTGGATCACGTACTTCATCTGTTTTATCTTCAAAATACTTGAAGTCTATATAAAGAGAAAAGGGTTTGCCATGTAAATGTATTTACATATCTATATGCATGACTAAATTGCAACTTATCGGTACAATTGATGCGAAAATTTGAAAGTAGATCTAAAGAATTTCTGAGTAGTATATTTTATTATGTTCTACGTCTATGTTATATAATTAGCAAAAGTTCCCAACACTTTTCTGTATATTCATCGAGATACGGCTTATTTCAGTGTATGCGTATCCTATGAAGCGCTGTTAGATTAAGAAGTATATACTAATTCCGGCAGAAAGACACCGGAAATCGATAGAACTTGAAAGTAATGTTCTGAATCGGAAAGTATTCGAATATTTCCGGTGATTTTTGATAGGAAACAGATGGAAATCATTGGAAAAATTCCGAAGACTTTTCGGTCCGCAATATTGCTTCAAAGTTCCATCGATTTCCGATGTTTTTCTGTCAGATTCGATGATTTTTCCGGCCGGTTTCCGTGCAATCTGATTGTTTCTAGAGCTTGGAATCATTGACTTGGGTTATTTACTGGTACGACTAATTATAGCTCGCTGAAATTCTATATAATAAAACTGCTTATTAATCAAGAATCGATATTTGCAACGAAAATAGAGTAACTTTCAGAAAATGCAACGAGTTCAATGATATAAAACTTAAATGCATCTCAAATCACTATTCTTTCAAAAATCATATTAAAAATATTTATCTACAGACTATAGCAGAGTACTCAAACTCTATGTGGTAAAAGTGCTTTTTAATTCTAAAATCTATGTTCAGAATAAAAGTAGGATGACTTTCCACAATGAAACGGATGCAATCGTATAAAATAATTTCTATCTATTTGGACTCACTCTCAGTTCAAATACTGTATTAGAAATATGATTGGATATTTTATCATATGATGTCAATTTCTTGAAAACGATAAGAAATAGATAACTTAAATTTATTCACGATGAAATATTCAAATTGTCGTTCTACAAAATCGATAAGAGTCGAAATTTTAGAAAAAAAATTCACGTTTTTCCATCAAACAGGAAAGATATTCAATAGAAGCTTTTTGATTAGTTTTTTTTTCTGAAAAATGGACTTCCTTCCAAACAACTTCATTTTTCTTTATTTTATGTGCTAATGAAGAAAATCGAAAAATAATGTCATTCTACATGAAAACGAAAAACTGTCTATCATACAGTTTTCGGATGCATAGACATGAAAAGAGAAAGATATATGATTCGACAGAACATTTCAAGCTCTACGAAATGGACTTTATTCGTTATCTTTTTTTGGATTTTCAGAAAACTTCTTTTTCTTATTGCATCCGTCTATAGAATACGATTTTTTCACAGTGTGATCCCTAGAAGTCAGCAATGATATGAGCCAGAGAGCTGAAGTTCGATACGGGTATGAGATTGTAGCCTTTGGAATTAGTTTTGAACCTCTTATCCGGTCAGAAGAGCATTTTTTCCCTACTTCAGTATGTCGCTAACGAAAAGTAAATTGGTTGTTTTGAAAAATCTATGCATGTTCAGAAAAAACCTCGGATAGAGATTTTGTAACCTTAGGAGTTGTCTACAGAATATACTGTATAATTTCCAAAAATGCTGCCTCAATTCGGAGTTTATTTTTAAACAAAAAGAGTATGAATTGAAAGTCGATATCTTTTATAACGTTGGTTTTTTCTGATAACTTCTCTAGCGTTGGTTTTTTCAGGGTATCTGGAATAATTTAACATAATTGTAACATATAAACATTAGCTCTAGAAAAATTCATGATCTTGAAATACATGTATTTTAATTTTACGAAATCATCTCGCTAACGAATGATTTATCTCATATAAAAAATTATTGAAGTCAATCGACGAAACTTAAAGTTACTACTTGAATTCAGCTAAAAATTTTAATCGTACCAAGAAGTTACAATTCATTCATATATATATATATGTATTATTTTACTGTAAATTAATTCTTGATATCGATTTTGATTTAAAACACGTTCAATTGCTTTTAAGATTTGAACTTGATGACGTTTAAGAATTGTCTTAGAAAGAAATTAATACCGAAAAATAGTACTATATAGAATTATCTAATTATACTTCTGGTTTAAGACGATCAGTTTTAATAATTTTTTTTTCTTGTATATTTTTATTTGATCCATAATTCATTCTTTGTTTTCGTTTATTTTTATTTTTTTGCTAAAAGAAAACTATCCTATTTTATTGAATAAAACTATTTTATGTACTTGTTTTTCATAATCAATTGTATATTCTTGATAAATAATTCGTTGATTTGCTAGACCAACAAATTTTTTATTTATTATTGGATCAGTTTGAGTTGTAATATCCTATATGAATATTTATTTTATTTCATAAATTAAAAAACAATAAACTTTTTTTGGTATTAAATATGTTTGTATGCCTTGTTCACAAAAATTAAAACGATTAAGTATTTTCTTAGGTTTTTCCATTAATGATGAAGTTGGAGCTTGTGAAATTGATTTCTAAAATATAAAATCAATCTTGATTTTGTTTTATATATTAAAAATTTACTAAATCATCAGTCGTTTCATTGAGTTCACTTTGTTCGCTTATTTCATTTGTAATAGTTTGTTGTTCATCTTCATCAACTGTTGGTTGGACAGCTTGAAAACAAAAAAAATTATTACAAAATACATATTCTTAGTTTTAATAAAATAAAAGACGAGGACGACGCATAAGACCACTAATTGGCTCATTAGAAATTTCTATAGAAAAGCTGCTCATTCATGGATAAAAAGTTGTGCCGAATCGTTATGGGTCATTATATGATACCCATGAAATTCATAATAAAATGAGTTTTACTCATTGGCTGAAATCGATCCATTAGACTACACTAGCTTGTTATTTGAGATCGCATAAAACTGTACAAATCTATATATGAACCATCAATACACCACGTCTCTTTGAGAAATTATTTTAAATCATCTCTTAGCCATGTTGTATTATATAGTGCTCCAATATGGATGGCGGAGTGGTTGTTGCTTGACAGTGTGGTTGATCTTTCTCTCTTATTTCCAAGTTAAAACACTATTGTTTATATATCAATTGATAGATATTTTAAAGTTCTACAAAATGGAACTATTGTATGGTAATGAGTTTTAGGGAAAGATATTGAATATATTTACACAATGTTTTCGGATACCAAAAACATAGAACTCTTTGACTCACATCTGGTTCATTTTAATTAGAATAACTTGACTGTTGATAACAAAAATGACAGATTTGGAATCAGAACAAAAAAAAAATGAGTCTATCGATCTATATATGTATCAAAAATTTTTGACAACTGTCATTTTCGTCAAAAACTTCAGTTGTGATCACCCGCGAGAATCTATCGAAAAATGAATTCAATCAAAACGTGGAATCGACTATGGGAAACGAGTTGTAACTTTCAAAACTTAGATAAAACTCAGAAGAAAAGTCATGAAATGATAAAAACGATGTTTCAGTTGAATTCATTTTTTTTAACAGAGTCCCGCAGGAAATCAGGGTCGAATTTTTCGCCAAAAATGAAGGTTATCAAAATTTTTGAAAAAATTTATAGATCGACTCGGATTTTTGTTCTGATTCTAAATACGTCATTTTTCTGTGTAAAAGTCAAGTTATTCTAATCAAAACGTGCCATTTTTGGTTCCCACAAACATTGTGTACATATATTCAATATTTTTTCTCGTAAAATTCATTACCACACGATAGTTTCATGTTGTAGAACTTCAAAACTGCTATCGATTGGTATATAAACGAAAGCATTTTTTAGTCAAAAATCAGAGAGAAAGATCGACTGTATTGTCAGCGGCAACCACATCGCCATACATATTAGTGCACAATATGACTGAAAGATGATCTAAAGAAATTTTTCAAAGAGACGTGGTGTTTTGATGATTCATATATAAATTTGTGTAGTTTTATGCATCCTCAAATAACATTAGCTAGTACAGTCTAATAGATCTATTTCAGGCAATGAGTAAAGCTCATTTTATTCTGAGTTTCAAGGGTATCATATAATGATTCTTAATAACGCGATACAACTTTGTATCAATGATTAAGTAGTTTTTATGTAGAAATTCTTAGTGGGTCGATTTATGGTCTTATGCACCGCTCACGTCCTTTTTTTATTTTTTTTTTAATTACATTCGAAATTTTCATTCGATTGTTTGATTTCTATTGTTGATTTGTCCTTAGTTTTATAAATATCAAGTAATGCTGTTGGAAGAATTCGTGTTTTATCTACATAGAATTTTTTATTTATATTTCTTTTTTCTTATTTCTAATACAAACGAAATTTTTCTTTTTGTAAATAAATTTTAGCTTCATCAGAATCAATCGGTATAAGATTTCCTTCATATGAATAATGTATTATAAGCTGTTCCATATTTCCTAATGGTACAAATTGTTTATCCTATTTTAAAATTAAGTATATTTAAATCTTATATATCAATTATATCCAACAAACACGTACACGATTACTAAACATAACTAAACTTTTAGATCCATATGGATTTTCTGTTGTTAAAATTTGTGTTAATTCTTCATCAGGATCAATTGATTCTTGAGATAATGAAAATTTTGTTCGCTAGAAATATGAAATTCTCTCTTTATATTTTCATTAAACAATATGAAAACAAACACTCTTATCATTATGATCATGTTCATCATAATATTTTGTTGTTGATATATCATCCAAACGGATCTAGATAATAATTTTTTAAAATTAACAATTAACTTAATAGAACTTACAATATCCTATATGAAACAATAAAAGTTTTTATTTTTTTTTTCAACTGATAAATGTTATATATTAGAAAACTTACATCATTTTTTTTATGTGTAGAATTCATTATTCAATCGGAAATATAGATAAAAGAAAGTGCAGATCATTATATTTTTTAATAAAAGGAAAAAAAAAAGATAAAGTGAGAAATTCTTTTTATAAAAAAAAAATTCAGATTAATAAAAGACTAATTTATTTAACTGGTAGTTGCTGGTACTGTACTTGTTTGTTGTGCTGATATAGATTTATTTTTTGTATCATCAGGATCTCGAATTAATGCAAGAATTTTATCTAATTTGGCATTTTCAGCTTCGGGTCCTTCTGGTGCTTCTTGACCTTTCTTAACTTTTGGTTTTTTACGTAAATTTGGTGAAAGTTTTAATGATGTTATATTTCCACGATCATCACCAACAAGTATTATTGGAAAATTTTGATTGAATACAATATGTGTTAATTTTGTACGTTTTTTTTGTACAACTATTTGTTCACAAAGTGGTTCATATTTATTAACATTTAAATCGAATACATAAACTTTTCCATCAGCTGTACATGCAGCAAATACTGTTGATGAATAAGGTGCCCATGTAACATCACCAACTGCACTACCAAGATCATAGACAAATAATGGATCTCTAGATAAAAGAAAAAAAAAACAAATTGACAATTGAATATTAAATAAAAATTATGAGAAGTTTTTTTTTTTTTTTACTTAAAATTAATATCCCAAATTTTAACAGTCCAATCAGCTGAACAACTAATAAAGATTTTTGGATGAAATGTATTCCAACGTACAGCATAAACAGCCATATGATGTGCATCAAATGTATCCAAAAATTGATTATTATATGATTTTGAACATTTATGAATTTTTCCTTCTTCTGTACCAGCAATAAATAAATAATCTTGTTGTTTATTAAAATCAAAACATGTTCCACATCCTTTTATTTTTAAAAGAAAAAAAAAACAAAACATTGATGTTTTTTTTATTTTTCTTAGGAAAAAATATTTTTACCAAGTGTTGCTAATGGAATTCCTTCATCAGGTTCAGTTGCTGGTTTTTCTAATTTTAGTTGAACAACATCGATATACATTAAATCACTCTGGTCACGAAAAGAAAAAAAAAATAATTTTTACAATGGAATAAATCTTTTTTTTTTTGCTAAATGAAATTTACTTTAACTAAAGTCCAACATACAATACGACCATCAGATGATATCGAATAGAAATTAAGATTTCCATCCAAATCATCTTTTTGCCAACGTACTTGCCAAACAGGATCTGTATGTTTACCATTACGTGCTGTACTTTGATATTTTGGTCGTTTATATTCATCAGCTATATTATAAACAGCAACTGAACCATCATAAAATCCTATATATTAAAATTATTTAATAAATAATCTCTAGAAAATAATATTCTAAATTTACCACAAGCAAGTAAATTCGGATGATTTGGATGAAAATCCAAACACATAACACCAGTATCAGTTATAAAAATATTTTCTGGAAAACTTGGATTTTTTAATGAATAAATTAAAAACATTCCACGACTTTGTTTAAGAAAATCATCTATGACACAAAAATAAATTATATTAAGATTTTATCTTAAATAATAAAATAAAAAACATACATGAACCAAATGAAACAGCAAATAAATCTGTATAACGTGTATTCCAAGCCAAATTTGTACAAGCAAGTTTTTTTGTTAAATCATATTGAAAAATCCATAATGGTAAAAGACTACCTTCTTGTTCACGATATTCATCAGCTGCATCTTCCCAATATTTAAAATCTATATAAAAAAAGAATTCTTCTTTTTGTTTTTAAATTTTCATTAATAAAAATTAACCTTGTGCAATATCATCAAATGTATTTTGATTAATCATTCGTTCAAGTATTTTAAGCGATATACTAGCTGATTTTGATCGAGCTAATTTAGCCATATCATCACCCTATTTAATAATACAAAATAAAAAAAAATGATTTCTTTATTTTCATAAGATAATTTTTGTCTTACTGTTTGTTCAGCAACAACAAATTTCTTTTTTCGTTCGTCATCCTTTTTTACTGCAACTTTTTTATGTTCTTTTTCTTTTGCTTTTTGCTAAAACAAAATCAAAAATTTTTTGTTTAACTTTCAGTTTTTTAAGTTTTATCTTACTTGTTGATCAAAATCTTCATTATAAGCATCAAAAATTGACCATTGTGAAACATTATCAGTAAAAACTGAACGTGGTGTTTGTTCAACAAATGTTTCACGATCCTAAGAAGATAGAATAACTAAATTTAAAACTCTGTTTTTTGTTTTTATCTGTAATTAAATACTCGGCACGGATTATTATATGTTTGAGATGCTCGTTCACTAAAATTAAATTGATTTGTAAGTTTTTTTCCTTTACCAGCAGGTCCAGTAGGTTTTTTTGGTTTTTCTTCATCTTCATCTTCACCTTCTTTTGTTGTTGGCTCCTTAAGAGAATTGAGTTAAGAAAAAAGAAAAATTCTTTTTTTAATTAAATTTAAAATACTCCTTCAGTATCAGCGGCTTTTGTTGGTGTTGTTTCAACTTCTCCTAATGCTTGTTCTATTAAGAAAGAAAAAAGAAAATATTATTATTAATCATATATATTTATTTGATTTTAATTAACCTCCAATATCTCGAACTAATTGTCGTTTTCCTTCTTCAGAATCTCTATGAATAAGATTACCATCAAGTTGAAAATGAACAGCTAATTGATCAACTTGTGGAATTGGTTTAAATGTTCGATCCTATATTATTCAATTGAATATGGTTGTTTTTTTATAATTAAAAGTGCATAATATACTTTATAGCTAAATCGAACAATATTTTCTGCAGCTTGTGGATTACGTGCTGTAAGAATTCGTGTATGTTCTTCATTTAATTCCTAACAGAAACATAATTTAGATATATATCAGTTGAAAAATAAAACAACATACGGCATCGGTTAGTTTTAATTGATCATCTGGACGAACAGGTCGAAGTGCCTAATTAAAATTAATTAACATAAAAAAAAAAACAAGAAAAATCAATAACTTACTTCGTCTGATAGATCAGGCATGTTGCCAAAATCTTGGTCATCATCCTATATAATTTTATTTAAATTAAGTTTTCTTAACGTATAATTATTTTCTTTTCGTACCCGAAAACCTGTTATGATTGACTGACGAGGTAGTTGACTAAGACGTCGTTGGGTAGGTACTCCACCAGCAACCGGTTGAGTCTAAAATAGAACGAATTGAATACGAAACAAAAATTCTAGCAGATATTTACCGTTTTTTTCTCGGCACCTTTTACTGGCATGATTGTTGGAAGAGAGTAACTAAAATGAATGAAAAATTATTCAATATGTGCCATTAACATCATTGTTACTCTAGACATAACATAGCAACGGATCAATTAACTACACTATATAGATGTCAGTTAAATTGCAATGTTTAATATTCAATTGACATGAAAAATTATTGATGTTAGAACGAAAAAGCTCGAAGGTATTGTTTACTTTTTAACAATAAGGTTTCACTATTTGGTTTGTTATATAATAACAATGATTTTTAAAGGTTTGAGTATGTGTTTTTTTTGTCGTTTAATCTATTTGACAAATAATTGAAAAACTTACATCGAATTGATTAACAATGTGGGTTTTAATTATTTGACAAGGTTTTGTCGAATTCATTGCTTTAGTGTTGTTTTTTTAAATATTATTCTTACACTTCACTTTGTTAAGAGTTTATCACATGAATGTGAATAAATCATTTAAAGACATTTTTATTGTTTTTGGATTCATTTTCATTTGTTGCATCATAATCAAGTAAAATATTTCTTTGAATTTTTTATTTAGAATAATTATGTCGACTATTAGATACAAATAAATGTGAATTAAAATCGTACGATAATACTATCTGTATAATTATCAATAAATAAATTGTACATTAATACCGAGTGAATCACAATGATTGCAACGCTGAATATTTTGAAAATATCTCAGCAAAAATAAATCATAATGCCTTGAATTTTTTTCAAAAGATGTGTCATCAAACTCTCTACAAAAACTATATCACAAGATTGTTTTAATTTATTTTTATGAATTTTTAGAAAACTAAAATAAAAGATATATGAAATGTTGCTATGTCCTATTATGTTGAAGCTAAAAAAAAAATGTTTGTGATGTATATTTTGCATATATTGTAAATTTAAAATAAGTTCAATTTTATATAAAATCGAGTTTGCAAAGCATCAAACATTTTCAAATGTTTATTGACCGTTGATCGAATTTTCAATTCTAAATTGTTGATTTTCTGCAGAAATCATTTTTGGAAGGTTTGCAAAATTAATAATTTTTATAGTTAACAGCGTATATTCCTGAACGGACAAATCATAAAAAACCTGAATTTCTTTTTAAAGATGTGTTGTGAAATTTTCTACAATAGTGAAAGTAAAAGAATCTTTCAACTTGTAGCAATGGATTTTGACAGGTATAAAATAAAAGATCTATCAGATACTCTAATTCTTCACTCATCAGAATTCATTTCCTTTCTTCGTGTAAATAATAATCGCATTTAACATACTTTTAATTCTTTCTAGCAGTTTTTAAACGTCAAGAGAATCAGTTTGTCCATATTATGTTATTCAGCAGTGAGTTCTTTTTTACAACGGACTTGATTTACATAGTAAATTTGTGTTTTCTTGAACGTTTACATTATTTTTAGAGTGAGAAATAAGAGCATCTTATACAGCTTTCATTTTAGTGTTTTCCCTAAATCCATTATCACTAGTCGAGAGGATGTTTTGACTTTAACTGTTGTAAAGAATTTCTTGACGTATCTTTTCAAAACAAAATTCATGTTTTTATGAATGATCAGTGCAGAGATATATACGTAACTACAAACATTATTTTTACTGCCAATATAATGCAACACAGCAATATTTCATACATCTTTTCTTGTAGTTTTTCTAAAACTCGATCAGAACAAAGCAGAAGACATTTCTTTCTTTTTACCAGTAAAAATAATTTGAATATGTCATCTTGGATTTATACAATTACATCCAAAAGAATATTATAAACAGAATGAAGAAGATTAAATTCTATTTTTTTTTGGTATATAAATGTTATTATCTAGTACAATATTAATAAATGTTCGTACAAGACCATTTGCAGAATTTTGATTATTAATAGAGAATAATAAGTTGACTATTTTTATTTTGTTCAATAGAATATACATAGTTTCGATAAAATTTGTTTCATTTCGGAGACATAGGAATATTGAATGATTGATGAGGATTATTAATTAATAAATAGATAGTTGTTTTTTTTGTATGGATTCAATATTTTTGGATGCATTTTTCATCTGGGGACATCAGGACATTGAATGATTAATGAAATTGTCTGAAAAAAACAATTTTCTATTCACATGAGTGTGTGGTTGATGTGGATGGTTTTTAAGAACACAGATGCATTGTATCACATGCGTGTCTTACAATCATGATGTTAGAGTATAATGAATTTTTGTAGGCACTAATGAAATTCAAAAGCTTAATGTATTATCTAAACAGTATAAACGATGCTTTATCACGCATCATCGTTCATGGTCGATTTTGGATTAGATTTTTTACTTCATATTTCTGTTGGTTTTGCTGTTCATATTAAAATTATCAAAACGGAAACGAAATAAAAGACAAATCTTATCAAATAAAAAAGTGATCAAAATCGACTTAAACTAAAGAAATTAGATATAGAAGTCTAAACTGGTTTCGAACAAGAGGACTTACCAGATCTCTGTTTCTAATTAAAAGCAACTCAGGTGAAAAAAAATCTTACGAACAGTCGGAAGTCATAAGATTCATACTGTATGACCCTACGAAATCGTTTAAATATCTTATTGTAAGATTTAATATCGATCTGATCATACGATTCTTGCAAAGTCTATAAATAAATATTTAAGCGATTAAATATGTTCTAATTTAGATGCTATTTTTTTAGAATTGAAAATACATCTACTGTGTAATCATGCGGATTAGCTAAAAAACTACTCTATATATAATTTGATCAAATAGAAGTAGGTTTTCTTTCGTTTAAATCGTTTATTTTACATCATTTTAACGACCAAATTCAATAAAATTTTTTTTTTTCATGTTTTATAAACGCAAATTTTTGTTTTCGTTCAGGCTTTGTAATTTTTATAAATAAATGTCCATAGGCAAGCAAAGATAAAAGATTTTCTTAAGAAAACAAGATGATAGAAGCCGAAACTAGAAGAAGATCAGGTACGATGAATTTTAGCATTACCTGCTATTAACTGCGTATTTAATGTTTTACAATAAAATAACGTGTGTTGTATCAAGTCTATGGGAAAAGAGAATGGGTTAGTAGCTTTTAAAATTAGCTTTCAGAGAAAACCTAATAAGAAGTCCTATTAAATAAATGAATCTATTGTTTTTTTTACGGATGTGGATTATACTGCTGGGCAAGTAGGAGTACGAATTTTCACTCGAGATTTCAGACAAAATAGATGGTTTCTATGATAATATAACGCCAGAGATGCTCATGCACAAAAGACATTAATTAATAAATTCTATGCTACTATTCTATCTATTTTGTCAAACTTTATCGTCGATTAACATGACTGGCATCAGTCAACCTGAGTTTCTTCTATATTTTTCGAGTTTCAAAACTCAATACAGTAGTTTCTTAAACTACTCATGACATTAATGTTTACTGACTTGGTATTCTGTCTACGATGGTTTTGAGCAGGTATTTCTTCGATAACGTTGAGACTTAAACGTTGCTTTCTGTTCTTGGTAAATCTTCTCTACTAAAATTTCCATTTCCGAAAACATTCTTCAGTATATCTATTTGTCTAGAAATTGAAGATTTCTTTGAGAGAGTTAGTAAGACAAACAGATTAGTTGCCCTCTCCATTAATATAAAAGTCACAACAGTAGGTGACTAGATCAAATTGAATGGATATGTGGTGAGGAACCACTTCATCGGCAATATTCAGAACAATGTAAACTTGCCATTGAATTGCAAATTCTTTGAGTACGACTTTGGTAGTACTCATACTCGAGAAACTCTGTACTTGCCGTGAATTACCTAGAATGCTCATTGAAAAAACAAACCATTTATTTTACGAGAAAAATGAAACATGTAGAATATAATCATTTTGTGGATAGAATGAACTAAGCGATATTGTCTATTTCGATCAATCTATTTTTATAAATGATTAAATAAACAATGAGAAAATTGAAAGAAGTTTGAATTCTTTCTGTTTGATTATGTACACAAATAGAACGATAAACAACAAAAAATAAATTTTACATTTCTTATTCTGTTGTTTAATCAAGAAAAATCGTAAAAAAATACTAACACAGTTTTGTTGTTCTTTTATGGTTGAAAAAGTAAAAAGTGCTTCTTTACATCAGCTAAGGAA
Organism: Rotaria sordida; assembly: GCA_905250125.1. Classification (NCBI taxonomy): domain Eukaryota; kingdom Metazoa; phylum Rotifera; class Eurotatoria; order Philodinida; family Philodinidae; genus Rotaria; species Rotaria sordida. The sequence goes on along the minus strand of CAJNOL010000618.1, from coordinate 99,867 downwards.
TGATTACTAAAAAACCCGTTCATTTCAATACCTAAAGGCTTCAATTTAGATATCATTTTGAAGCAACAAGTCTATTAGTCAATATTTGGCATGATGTCAATATTATTTTTGCAAGGTGTAAGGTATCACTAATACAAAATTCAAGTGAATTTTTTCTTGGGTCACCAATATTTAGTTTTTATTGTAGTTCCACCATTGTTTGGTTAAAAAAAAAGCTCGAATAATCAAAAATGTAGCATCGGTAATTATGAATTCGCTGTTTTTTATTACAAAAATCATCAAATTTCAATTATGTTATTTTTTTCAAGTAATAAGCTTAAAAAAATGCTGTCCGGTATAGGTAACTCCAACATGCTTCATAGCATCTATTTGTGAGTATTCTAGTAAACGCATCTTTCTCAACAATAAAATAAAATCTGAGAAAAACTGAATTGATATTTTTGTAGTTTCTAGTCTGGCGATTCTAATGAAATAGGACATTTGATTTTATCTTTTGTTGCAAAAAAAATTGGAGCAGTTTACACGAATATTAACAAATAGGTGTTACGAAGTATGCTGAAGCTATGTACATTGAACAGAATTCTTTTAAGATTATTACTTCGAAATTAAATCAAATAATATCTTTTGAATCAGAATAAAATGTTTTCATACAGTTTGAAAAAATAACATAAGCGAAATTTAATGATCTTTGCAAAAAAACAGGTGAGTTCACAATTATTAATCTTATATTTTCGGGCATTCGAGCTTTTTTTCAATCAAATAACGGTGGAATAGAAATAAAAACTCTATATTTATGAGCAACTTATCAAGGTCTATCAAACTATATATAGGTAAATGAGAAAAAAATCTACTTGGATTTGGCGCTAGCGGTACCTTACAAAAGCAATAATAATAATAGGCAAACGACGTAAACAAGTTATTCAACAAAACTCATACGAAGTAGAACAATTTTCCAGACTGAAAATTACTCTTTCTATTCACAATGGCATTTTTTCTTCTTGTAAAGCCTTTTATTGTTCTTTGACAATTGTAATCTTAAAAGGACGTTATTGTAGTTATGCAGATTGTTCGAAGAGAAAAGTGACGAGGAAAAAATTGAAAGAGAAAGAAAAAAGAAAAAAGTAGAAAAAGAAAGAACAAAAAATAGGTTAGGCTGTTTCTTGGAATTCTAGAAAGCACCAAGAATTTCTTTCATCAAGCATTACAAGTGAGTCTATCATGTCATGAGATGATATCCATGTTGTGTCTATACTAAACACATCGGAACGTGGAACAAAGCAGTTTAATCTGTGTAAATAACGAAATCGTGTTCAACCTTTCTGCTACAAATACCTGTGAGTACTCAATGACATTTTCTTTAGTCGAAAATAATCATCGAGTGACAAATTTATCATTAGACAGAAGCGAGAAAGAAATTCTCCTAGGAAAAGCAGCAATATATACCTTTTAATGAGGTATAGTAAAAACAGTTAAGTCTTAATCAGTCAACAGAGGATAAAGGGCTAGTAGTCAAGTGGAAAAAAGAGAGCATGTCGAAGTTTCAGTAAGGAAGCTCCACCATATTGGATTGAATGTATCAGTACTATTTGTTGGCGAATTCGCAAACGCTTTCGACAGATGATATGATTAAAGAATCGACATCGGATTTGGACAGTTTATGGCACGAACAGAGAACATTGCTTGTGTTGTGATATAATAATTTAGTTGAACTGTAAGTACAGAATAAAATTTAAAACAGTTGAAGAATTTATGTAATCTTCATTCTAAATTGATACATTGATTAGTGAAGCAAACTCTCATTCTCTCAGCTATGACAGCGGCCAACTTGCCAGTCTTTCTTCAGAATGACTTTATTCGTTCACTAGAAAATTGATGACTGATGTTGTTTTTTTCTATTTGAGCTTTATGAAAATGATCCCTTATTTTATTCAAAAGAATTTCTATTAGAAAATGTATGGTTCATAAAAGGTCAATGTAAAAAAAAAAAGATTAAATTATTAAACATAAACGCGTGACTTTTCTATGAACATCTTAATTAATCATTTTTTTTTTTAAATTTGTGATAAAATCTTTCTTTTCTATATAAATGAAAGTTATAATTTACTTTCATGTGCCAAATAGTTGTCAATTTTCTGGTAGTTATGAAATTATTATTGCTTTAGAAGATTTTATTAATGATTTTTGAAACTTTTTTGTAAGGTTGGTTGGCTACTATTATTATTTGATACATCCATGAATTGAGAACAATTTGTGAATAATCGTCAATCCTAATCAATTTTAGTAAGCATGTCACGTCACGATAACTTTAGTCATGATCAGACAACACGTAAATAAACTTTTCAGTGCTCGAACTTATCATGCCTTTTTCTTACGTAGAGATAAGGGCTAAAATGTAGGTCAAAACAATGAATGTCTGAGGATAGATATAACTTTTCATCAAAACTAACGTACAAAAATTATGACGATTAATAAGTATTTTATGATAAATATTCATAGAAAAGTTTATAGACATAAATGTATTCACTACATTGAATTATTTTCTAATAGTTGCCAATATTTTTATGCTAGCTTTAGTGAAATATAGGATAATTTGAGTCCAATAGTGTATCACGATCCTAAAAACTTCATAGTGATAGTTAGACTACGAAGTCGTTTTCTTTTCTTTCTTTTCTTTCTTTTCTTCTTTTTCTTTTTCTTTCTCTTATTGGCAATTTTCATCTACACCCACGTCTTCGTTTTTTTCGCCACAATCGTTTGCTCGATGGCATAATATTCTATACTCGTTCTTTTTTCTTTTTTTTTCCTCGTTCTATAATACTCAAGTTTACATATACCATATAGTTGCACCAGATACTTAGCAGATTGGTTGTTATCCAAGCGTTCAATATTTCTAGACATTGGCATTTTTAATTTACATAAATAATCATAATGTGATGTTTTTTTTTTGTCTTGAAAAGAAATAATCGTTTTGAAATACGACTTTTACGTCAGAAATAAACAGCAATAAATGAATCATATGTTTAAAAAAAAAATAACAACGTGACCATTTTCGTTTGCATTACTTGTTTGACTCTTTCTGGATGAGTTAACACAAAATATATGAAACATTAAATAGAGTAAGTCTAAATAGCGTAGAAAGAAATTAATGATTATATAAAATAGAAAAATAAAAAGAAAGCTTATTAAACTCACATTAAAATTTCTGTGTGTCAAATTAAAAATTTCTATATATTTTTTTAAATTTTATGGTAGTCAAAACGACTAATTTCAAATACTTTACACTATTCATTTACTATTTTTTCTATCCTTTCATGGATGACGATGCTTTTCTCTTTTTATTCGTTATATAAGGTCAATAAGTTCTCATTGACATGATTTAATAACAATGATTATTTATCGAAATTAACATAGTACGTGGATTAGTAAACATAATCTACTTTAGAAACGTTGTAGCGACATCCTCTCCTCGTTTTTCTGCATTTCCCATTTTTATTGTTACGAAATAGATATTATTAATAAAAACATGTAGCTATTTTTTAAAACTTGATAAAATGTATCTTAGCAATTAAAATCATCTGTACAATCATTTTTTGCTCTATTTAGAATCACTTATATATTTCTAATAGTGAATGGTTATTCGGCTCACTCTTGTTCCTCTAAAATAATCTATTCTCTCATTTTTCTCTTAAATATTTACTCTTCTTTTTGCTTCTTCCCCTTTCTTCACTTCATTATAACACAAGCTTACCTCCGATGTACATGTCATTAAGGTTGTTATCAGAATATTTTTATTTTTGTTATAAAAAAATTCATTTTATCAAAAAGAAAAATAGAAAATAATTGGTATTGTTTTACATTTTAGGATTAATTGATATTGAACATGGCGACTAATCGCGTACGGCTTATTACACCCGTTTATCAAATTAATCCGAATCGTAAAAAACATACAAAAAATCAAACGAAACATGGCGAAGACAATATAGCTTTTGCAGAAGAATATGAAGACAATATTGATTTAGAACTGTTTCCAAATATTGAATCTAATACAAATAATTTAAATATTGTATTTAGTAATGAAACTTCAACAGTTCATATTGATAATCCAGAAGATTCTGTAGCTTCAACACAATCAATTTCTACTAATGGGAATGAACAAGTATTAGATGAAGAAGTAGCAACAAATGTTTCAAATAAAGATGATCCTTCTATATTGGTTTTAACATTTCGATCATGGTTTCTTGGTCTTTTATTTACATGTGTTCTTTCGTTTGTAAATCAATTTTTTTGGTATCGAACATCACCACTTTTTGTTGGTACTCTTGTTGCACAATTATTAACATATCCATTAGGTAAAGGAATGGCTAAAATATTACCAGATCGAAAATTTAAAATATTTCGATGGAGTTTTACTCTTAATCCAGGTCCATTTACTATTAAAGAACATTGTATTATAACAGCAATGGCTAATGCAACATGTGTAAGTTTATTTTTAATATACAATAAAAAAAAAAAGAAAAAATATATATCATTTATACTCTATAGAGTACAGCATATGCTATTGATGTTATTACAACATTGCGAATATTTTATAAACGCTTACTTCATCCATTAGTTGGTATTACTTTTGTTATTACATCACAAATTTTAGGTTATGGAATAGCTGGTATTATGCGAAAATTTCTTGTTTGGCCATCAGCTATGATATGGCCAACTAATCTTGTTAATTGTGCTCTTTTTCGAACTTTACATAATGATAGAGATATTGATAGTAAAGAAGAAGTAAATAAAGAATCATATTGGAAAATGTCACGTCTACGATTTTTTTTCATTGCATCATTGTGTCAATTTTTATGGTATTGGTTTCCTGGTTTTATTTTTCCTGCTTTATCACTTTTTTCTTGGATATGTATGATTAAACCAGATAATGTTGTTCTCTCACAACTTACTGGAATTAATGGACTTGGTATAGGTTCAATAGAAATTGATTGGAATGCATGGGTTGCATTTCTTGGTTCACCAATAATTGTTCCATTCTGGCAAGTGAACTAATAGAATAGACTCGTTATTTTGTTTTTCATACATAAATTTTATTCTTGTTTATATTTATATAGGGCTCAAATTAATATACTGATTGGCTTTGTTTTATTAGCATGGATAATAGCACCTATTGTATATTATACTAATCTATGGGATTCAAAAGCAATGCCAATTGTTAGTAATCGTGTTTTTACTGCAGACGGTTATTTCTATAATGTTTCGGCTGTACTAAATTCACAAATGCGTTTAAATGAAACTGCTTATAAAAACTATGGTATGTTAATTTTGTAAAAATATTTATGTGATCTAATCATTTTTCTCATTTATAATTATCTTATAAAGGTGAGCTTCGAATGTCAACTATTCTTGCTCTTTCGTATGCTATATCATTTGCTGCAATATCAGCAGTTATTGTTCATACGATATTGTATCATGGTAAGTTAACATTTGTTTTTTTATTTTTATTTTTGAAGAAAACTAAACATTACCGATGATATAAAGGTAAAACAATAATAAAACAATTTCGATCATCTCTGAAGGATGATCATAATGACATTCATGCTGTACTTATGTCTCGCTATCGTGAAGCACCAGAATGGTGGTATGTATAAGAATTATTTATAAAAAAAAAAAGATGGAATATGTTTTTTATTTAGGTATACCATATTGTTTATCATAGCATTTACTCTTGCTATTATTGTTTGTCATGTTGGTAAATTAATGCCATGGTATTATCTAATTCGTAAGTTGAATAAAGTTTTGTGATATTTCGAATGAAATATAAATAATTTACCGATAATGTATGCAGTGTTTTATCTAGTGTAGAAGCGGCACCTCTCCAGACATCAGATTGATCGTTCCAGATTTTGTGATTATTTTAACATGCGCTATGTTTTTGTTCTCTCAAAAATAGGTATTCATCCTGCTGAAGTTTTAAACTACTCCTTTCAAAGAGAAAATTTGGATAAAACATTGCATGAATGAGAAATGATATGCGGTTATACTTTATTGTTACAAAATTTTTGGCTTAAAGTTTGAAGTTTTACAGAATTGTTTTGTGTCAAACATTCTATTTTATTGATAAAAGAAAACTTGTTATTCTTATATTAGTATATTGGCATTCATATCTTGTTCCTAGTTTTTATGCACAAAAACTAAAATAAGAACGGTCCTACATGAAATAAAATGACACAACTACTATAGCTTTATCAACAAAAAGACGTCAGTGACATCAATCGTTCACTTTCATACAGTTTCACAAGATAGTAAGAAAGTATCAATTTTTGCCAATAAAAACCTAAACTTAAAGTTGTTTACCAGTAAAAAAAAACTTATTAACATTTGAATTAATGTCTTATTGTTAAGAAGAGAGGGAAAGCGAGACTTCGGAATACCAAAATCTCGCGTTTTTCCTTCGACTTATTCTTCTTCTAAGATGTTAAAATACAAACACTAGCTTGTAAAAAATTTGAACGATTCGATCTCATTAAAATACCACCTTTCAGAAAATATACATTCAACTGGTACTCACGTAAGTGGAATGCATGATTTTTCTAGCAGTTGATATGAATTACCGTTTGAATGAATGATTTGAGTCAACGGCATCCACCTTTCAAGTCAGAGTCATGACTCGGACTTACCCATCTCTATTTTATTAGTATAAAAGTAGCAAAAATTAAGTGAATTGGTCTTAATTTCATAATATTGTCTTCTATTTAGCAATACTATGAGAATAATTTCTTTGATTTCATTTTCTTTCTTTTAATTTTCTATTTAATGTAAATTTTAGTTGCTGTTGCAATTGCATTTATTTTTGTTCTACCTACTGGTATTGTTCAAGCTATTACCAATCAAACCATTGGTAAGTAACTATAGTGTTTCTTCTCTATTTTTTTTCTTCGTAATATGAATGTTTATTTAGGACTTAACGTTATTACTGAATTTGTTGCTGGTATTGTCATTCCCGGTGATCCCCTAGCTAATATAACATTTAAAACTTATGGATATATTACACAATATCAAGCTCTACTTCTAATATCTGATTTAAAATTAGGTCATTATATGAAGGTATGATACATATATATATATAACTAACAATAAACTTCTAAATAATTATATTTAGATTCCACCACGTGCAATGTTTGTTACTCAATTAGTAGGTACAATTATAGCAGGCATTGTGAATTATCTAACAGCAACCTATTTAATGAATAATATTCCAAATATTTGTACACCACAAAATACTCGATGGACATGTCCTAATGCTAATATATTTTTTAGTGCATCTATTATTTGGGGAGCTATCGGTAAGCAAAATTTTGTTATCTATATTGTTGAATGAGTTCGAGAAGAAAAAAAAAGACCATCAAACATTGTTTTCCGAAACTTCAAAATTTTTAATTCTATTGAAATCTGTATCAGTAAAATATTGTTTTTATATTAATATGTATAACTTAGGTCCAAAAAAAATGTTTGGCAAAGGATCTATCTATTCACCACTTCTCTATGGTTTTCTCGGTGGTATTCTTCTTCCTATACCATTTTGGTTTCTTATGAAAAAATTTCCTAATGTTAAATGGTTGAAATATATTCATTTTCCAATTATGTTAACAGCAACAGCAATAATGCCACCGGCTCCACCTGGTAATTTTCCATCATGGCTTTTAGTTGGATTTATTTTCAATTTTATACTTCTTCGACATGCACGATCATGGTGGAAACGTTATGCATATGTTTTTTCGGCAGCAATGGATTGTGGTGTGGCTTTTGGTGTATTAATAATCTTTTTTATAATGCAAAATAATGGAATAGAATTTCCAACATGGTGGGGAACTGGTGGACATACTGGAGATGGTTGTCCATTCTCACATGCTAATTATTCGGGAATTATTCCCAGAGATCGTCCAATATCTATTAATTGAGAAGATTTTTTTTGTTTTATTTGGAATCATACTATCTTTTTTTTGATATTTTTTGAAAAATAATAACAGGTATCGACGTTATATAATAGTATGAATGAAATCAGAGAAATTTGACTTAAATGAATTTCTTTTTTTTCTTTGAAAACTTTCTTCATCGATATCAATGTTATACTCAACTTGAAAGTTAGATTTCTTTTGACAATTATTCTTCAATCTTTCAATATCTGAAGTTTGAAATATCACTTCAAACATACGAACAAAATTGTCCGTTAATAACGTGACTTTGCAAAATTAAAACACGTATATCTCAGAATAATGAACTTTTCTCGAGCTAATTTTTATATGTTACATATAAATTAATTTATTCTAAATACTATTATCTAGAGGAGGCATCAGTAAAAAAAAATAGTGTTAAAAAGGATATCGATTTGCAATTCATGTATTTTAGCTTTAAAAAAAACTTCGAATTGAGACAGCATTTTTAAAAACTCAATAATATATTCTGTAGATAACTCTTGAGGTTACAAACAGTCTATCCGAAGTTTTTTCCGAGCATGGCTCAGTTTTTCAAAACAATCAATGAGCTTATAACTGAATGAAAAGTTCAAAACCAATTTCAAACGGTACAAATCCTTCTTTAGAATCTCTAGATGATCGTAAGATAAACATTTTTTGTTTCGAGATTTGACAGGATTTCTGGAATATTGATTTTTTTGAGGAGTTCAATCTTGCTGAATATTCCACTATAGATATGGTTTGTGCCATAGAATCTATCCTGAAGTTTTCTGTTTCTTTTATCTCATATAACTAGAGAGATATTCGCTAATTACATTTTTAATTAATAGTCAACTAAAAAAGCCAACAATTTTTCATTGGGAATGATATCTTTTATGGTCGTGTAAAATTTGCGTCGAATATCATATTCTCACAATTCATTTGTTCTAAAAGTTTATGCGAGTAATGATCACTTCAATATTTGCTATTACAATTTTGATAATAAAATTAATCTTTTTTTTTCGTAAACAACAGAGTTGTCGAACACATAAACTTGCAGAATAAGACGAAGTATTGGTGAATAAAAAGAAAAAGTAATGAACCTTCAAGAAGAAGGATATTAGGAGTTATGTGGGCTATGCATTATGTCTCGAGCACATTGAGACAGCTAGAAAATGATATCGCATTTTCCACTAGTATATATATTATTAAGTAGGAAACTAGAACTAAAAATTTTTACTGGCTGAAACCTAAAACGATTAATCCCACTAATTACTAGTGTATGCTAAAAGAACTTATTGAGAAAAATAACCCTTATAAAGAATCAAAGGTGCGTATGTTCCATTTCGCCTGAAACGATCAATATTTCTTTATAAAACTCCATAAAGATCGTTAAAATACGTTCAATAATCGTGAAACAGATAATTTTATGTTTGTTGTTTGTTAATACTTTATTTCAAACAAAAGAAAAACAACTATTGTTCTAATCCATTGGAAGAAGATCATTTGATGCAAAATCTCGAATCATATAAACTGTAATAGCAAAAAAACCAACACTTTTGACAAAATCCCTATAATATAAACAAAAAGTAATTTTGAAACTATTTTCTTTTTTTTTTTCTATAGAATTTTACCATTTTACTGGATCATAGTAAAATGTTTTAATATAATCCCATTTTGTTGCTGGTCCAGTAGGACGATTTGCGCCTGGTCGACGACCTCCTGCACCTGCAGGTAAACCTCCTTCAGATGGAAAAAACATTATATCTAAAACGAAAAGAAAGACAAAGTTTTCTAACATTTCTTTCCTTGCTAATAACAAAAAAAAAAACAGTAAATAACAAATTACTGTTAATTTTCTTTTCTTAAAAAACAACAATATGGAAGTAAAACATTTAGTCAATATTCGATTTAGAATATTGTTTTTGTTGACGACGATGATTAAATACTCGATGCTTATCTTTCCGTTGTATAGCTTTACGATGTTTTGTTCGAAGAGCCTAATTGAAATATTTGTTTAAAATAAAACAGAAAAAAAGGATGTTTTTTACTTCGCCTATTTCTTTTCGTTTTGTTGGCCATGTTCGTTCAAGTTCATTTAAATCTTCAGTACGTACGAAACTTTCTAAACCATCTAAAATTTATAAAAATAAAAATTTAAAATTTGATTTTATAAGAACAATAGAAAAAGGAAATTTTACCTTTTAATCGATCATCAATATCAAAAAAAAAGAATGTTTCATTTGTTATTTCACCTTTTATTTCCGTACTATTTAAAGAAAAAAAAAAAAGGAAATCAATATTTTTGATTTCTATATATAATATTTACTCTTCTGATAAAGATGGTTTTTCATTATCATCTTCATCACTTGATGTATCATCGATTTTATTTAAAAAGATTTTCGATTTTCCATTCGATATTGGTTTAGGTAATGAAGATACTTCTATAAAAATCAAAAACATTTACCTATATACATACATTTGAATATTAAGAGAAATTAAACAAACTTGGAGTAGGTAAAGTAATAGATTCATTATTATTAAAAAACTGAAATTGAAATCCTTCATTTTCTTTTGAAGTATTTGTTAAATTTGATGTTTTATTAAACATTGATTTTAATTTAGATTCATCGAATTCATAGGTTCGTGTCGAATCACTTAACATAAAAAAAGAAACAAACAAATTTATAATATGCAAAATAAAATAGTTCAATAATTTTGAGTTTTTTATATCAATTCAAGGCAAATAGTCTATATATGTAGAACCCATAAAGTCTGGATCTGAATATTTAGAATCTGACAGATCTTACTTCTATGTGAATATTAAACTTACATAGTTGGTATTGTTTCTTTGGTTTGTTTTAATATTGATTTTGGTTTGATATCTTCTGAAGTTTTAAGATTATCTCCAGAAGTTTCAATTCCTGAATTAAGTTCATAAATTCTGTGTTCAGTTTTACTAGGATCAAAACGAATCATTTTTGTTTTAGGTTTTGATATAGAAGATCTAGCATTTGTTATTTGATCAAGTATAGCCAGAGATTTCTTTTTTTCTTCTTCAATTGAAATATCATTATTATCATTATCATCATCATCATCATCATTATCATCAAATGTTTTCTGATGATCATCAAGAAATTGTTCAGATAATTGAAAACGTGGATCATTTGTTGTTGTTAAACGTACTTGAAGATCTTGTAATTTTTTTCTTTTTTTTGTAGTAGTTTTTGAATTAAAATGTTCATCAACATTTAATATTTCTTCGTTATCATCAAATAATTGAAATTTTTTTTCAATAAATTCTTTTGGTTGATCATCCTCATTATCAGAATCAAATTTTAAATGTGTTGTTTTATTTTGATTATTTAATGAATCTTTTATTAAATTTTTTTTAAGTTTTTTTTCACGTTCATATTCATCAAGTGATTTTAAACGTTGTTCATTAGATTTAATCGTACGTAATGACTAATTAAATCCCAAAAGAAAAAAAGAAACCACAAAAACCGATAAGTAAATCTTTTTTCTATTCATCAATTCATACCTTCAACTAGCTACATACTTCTATATTAGAATGATGATTTGTCATTATTGTTTCAAATCTAGAATATATAAAGTATCTCATTTTGAAATATTTACAAACGAAAATGAAGAATGTATTATATCATTCAATGAGAAATAATAATAAATTGCAAAAAAAAAGAAAAAGAAAAAGAAAAATACAATACACTGATTGCATTTCGAAATACAAACCATAAACAAACACACACACATATACAAAGAGCCGAGCTCTGGACTTTTCTTTTTTTTTTTCATTTTTAATGATAATAAATCAATAAAAAAAAAAGAAAGAAATGTAATATCATAATCTTTTAGACATAACCAATAGAAAAGAAAAATCAGTTTGATATAGGAGATGTTTCAGATAGTGATGATGGTGATATTGGTTTAATTTCACCTGGTGATAAATTTGATTTTGATGGTGAAATTGATTTTTGATTATTTAAATTTATTGATGATGAAATATTAATATCATTATCATTTTTTGATATTACATTTTTACTTGTTGTTTCCATGTGAATAGTTTTATCATCATTTGTTGTATTTATATTTAAACGATGAGTATGTTCATCATTTGTTTTTGTTAAAGATTTTTTATCTTGATTATCTTCATCATTATATTCATCTTCATTATTATCATCATTGATTAATGATTTTGATAAACTTTTTCCAATGATTTCATCAATTTTATAAAGTTTTCGAAGTTTTTTTTCAACATGCAATTGTATTAAATCAGCTTGTTCCAATGAACAAAATCCATCGTTGATACATCTGAAAATATTATAATTATTAGATAGAATCTTTAGACTAGAGGTATTTGAATCCATCGACTTTCTCAATAGAGTTACAAGATTTTTACTATAATGTTGAATAAATTGGATAAAGAAGGTTTGATATGAGATTTTGTTCATAAATTTTAGTTGAAACGATTGTTTTTTTCTTTCTTGAAATGTTCAGTCGTCAAAAATTAATCAAACTTCAGAAACGATCATAAAAATCGGAAGTTTTTGAACATTAAATATTTCGACCGAATGTTCTAAGATATTTTTACAATCATTAAAAAACTACTAACCATTTCGAAATACGTATAATGTACTCTATGATTTTCACCATTCAAGAAAGAAGACTCGGGGTCATCGAAGTATATCGAAATTTGTTTGGTTAGCTATTGACCAATTAGGTGAGTTCTTGATGGAGACTTTTAAAAATAATATTCTGAAGCTATTTCCAATTGGATTAAGGTTTTATAATAGAACTAATCGATAGAAAAAAAATTCTTCTCTTTCGATCTACGCAAGGTGGACATGTCTAGTTTGTTCTTTGCAAGAGTTATAAAACTTTTCCTGAGATCCTTGATTTCAGCCAATCGACTTATGAGCACTCGGAAAAGCAACTACGCAGAAATAATTCACTATGCTAAGTCGAACGGTGATATTTGTTTTTAGGTTCGCAATTATCTGACTCTGTTATCTCAATATTTCTGAAATTTCACAATCAGTCTACATAAACCGAACGAGTCGACATTTCAGAAATATTGAGATAACAGAGTCAGATAATTGCGAACCTAAAAACAAATATCATCATTCGACTTAGCATGGTGAATTACTTCTGTGAAGCTACTTTTCCGGCTGGTGGCAGATCAATTGACTGAAATTAGGATTTCAGAAACAGCATTATAACTCTCAAATGAAACAAGCTAGGCGTATCAATCTCGTATAGATCGAAAGCGAAGTATCTTCAGAATATCGTTTATGAAAATCTTCATCAAGAGCTCGCCTGATGGGTAAATTGCTGATCAATCAAATTTTGATGACTCCCCAGTCGTTTCTCTTGAATGATGAAAACTAGAAATCTCTATGATGTTCTGATCTAGTGCTATTCAAAAAAAACAGTGAAGTACATTATATTTGGAAATGAAGAGTACTTAGACCACGTCCACCCAGCTCAAAAACCAATTTCGAGCGAGGCACATCCAAATCGTCCGAAATTTTCCCGACATGTTGGAGCTATAGTGGAAAGACTATGCTTTTATTCAATTTTTTCCCTAATATTCCATTCTAAAATCAAGTAAAAATGTCATAATTCTACAAAAAGCTTTTATAAGTTCAAAATTATTCTAGTCCTGATATCCTCTCTATATATTCAAATGGTGAATGACTTAGAATGATTTCCTTGTTAATATTCTAAAGAAACATATGTCGAACTAAATAATCTCAATTTTATTTGGATAGAAAAAAAAGCATAGCATCGCACTACCCATGTAATTCAAACTGAATAAAAACCATCGGTAGACTGTTCGATATAATGTGCACTATACCGCGAATCGAATCGCGGTAATCTGATACTTAAATGATCATCGATTCTCTGACTGCCATTCTATTGCGGTATATTAATAGTTGTTCTCGGACTGATAATCGACTATTGATAGTGTGAACAAACGTATAACATAGATCATTTTCATTCTTGTTTCTATCATTAACATCGATATTAATACTTCTCTGAGAAGACATTTCTAAAGACTTTTGATCTAAATAGTAAAGAAACTCTTTTAATTTAAGTTTCTATTGAGTAATTCTATACAAGTCTAATTAAATAAAATATATTCGAACAATATTATTGTTAATTTACCTTGAAACAGTAATAAGAATAGGCTGTTTTTCAAATGATTCTAAAACTTTAGCCATGGATTCAAGTAAATAAATTATCATTCCTTCTGATGAAACATGTAATGGTGGTCTTGTATCCGATAGATGTATACCATAATTATGTATTGCTTTCCAATCAAGTTTTTTATAACGAATAATAGTAATTAATGCAGCTAAATAAGTATTACTAAAACGAAAAGAAAATTTAAAAAAAATAAATCATTAGTTAAATTTTCTATTTACTCAATAGAAATTGGTTGATCTTGTTTTGGATCAGTTAAATATTCATTCATTACTGTACGTATTTGTTCTAATGTATTTAAACGTGCTGTTATATATTGTAAAATTTCTACATCAGTATGTTCTTGTACAATACGTGTATAAACATAACGAAGAATTTCATATTCATTTTCATCAAATTGTTTACGTATTGAATCATCTGTTGAAAAAAATGATAGATCAATATCAATTAAAAATTGTTTAGTTGAAAGTAATTGATTTATTAATGGTGCATCAAGTGAATGGATACGTTTCGTTGATGTTGGTGAATTTTTATGATTTGTATCATTTACTAATAATTTAGCTTTTTTTCGATTGTCATTATCTAAATGTTCACTCTCATTTTCATTATCATATATTGGTGTAGTAGTTTTTTCATTTGTTGTTGAATAATTTTTTGCTAATCCACTTGTTGATATATATATATCAACTGTATGGATATTGGAAAGTGTATCAATCGATGAATAAACACAATTTGAAGTAAAATATGGAAGTATTGAAGCAACTCTGAAAATAAGCAATATCAAGATATTCGTTTAATTCAAATAGATAAACATGAACTTGATAAAATATTTATCATTGAATTTATCGATTATGTAATACTCAGTTTAACTTGATGAGAGACATAAGATAGAGAACGGTTAAAGTAAGAATTAGACTTTTTTAGTTTTAGTCCTCATTCCAAACTTATTTCATTCATATCTGAAAGTAGAATAAGAGTATTGTACAATTGGTATAATTAGAGTAATCACACTCTACTCTATTTTGAATAACTTTTATGTTTTCTCTAATAAATGTTTTGTAAAAATTTTTTAACAGTCATTTTCTTATGATTAGTTTGAATTTAACAGTCGAATTTTTATTTTTAAAATAATCGTCATAGAAGAATTTAAATATTATTCATTTTTATTGAATATATTTACTTTAATAGACCAGTTTGTTGACATTTCCCTATTTGTAATTGATAGACACCATCATGAAATTGAGAAGCCCAAGGTGGTTTAAACCAAAAAATTTTTGTTATATATCCTCTATAAACAGCTGGAAGTATCCAACATTGATTATTGATTGAACTAAAAATAAAATATTGACATAAATCATTCCAAAAAAAAAAACAATAAGCAAGATAAACTTTTTCACATACTCAACAAGATGATTTAAAGTTTGAACTTCATCTGCTTGAATATTTCGTGGTACAAGAAAATCAGCATATGCATCAAAACGAACTAAGGCAATATCTTCTCCTACTTTTAAATTTTCTCCTATATCACGTAGTAATATTGGAAGAACCTTACAAACAAAAAAAGAAAAAAATATATATTCTTATAAAAAGAACAATTAAAATAAAACGTACTTCATTATTATTTTCAAGAATTTTAATTTTTAATTTATCTTTTATGATCACCATTACATGTCCCTATTTTAAAATCTCATCTAAAAATAGGCTTTAAACTTTTTCTTTTATTATTTTCAATAAAAATCAAGCTGTTCATATACATATACAGATATATACAAATAAATGAATAAAAAAACAGTTCTGTTCATAGAATTGTTTTTTTCATTTTAAAATCCATCACTTTCATTAATCAAAGCACGTTCAAGAATGACCCGTCCTTCTTTATAACGTTGTGTTTCTTCTGTTGCAAATTCGTACATCCAACCAAGTTTAACATCACATTTTTTACAACTTATATCTCGAACAAAATGTCGACCAGTTAACATCATCTAGGAAAAATTCAAATTAATATCTTTGTGTTGGTTTGTTTTTTCTAGATAATGAAACATTATTTTACTCGTTCTTGTACAGCACTTTGTTTTGTATTGACAACACGACTAAATAAAAATGCACGACCTGTTGCACCTGTAAATCGTGTTGAAACTAATTCATTACGGTTTGTTAATGGTGTATCACAATGTGCACAAGAAAATATACGTTGACCACCTAGATGTTCAAGAAAAACACGACCCATCGGTAGAAATTTATTTCGAAAAAAATTTTAAGATTCGATGTTTTAGAGAAAAGTTGTTTTCCGTAGAATTAATCTATTCGTACTATGAGGAAAAACAAAACTTGAGAAAAAAAAACAAATAAACAATTAGACAACAAGGAGTTCTAAAGTAACTAATCATATGTTGGCTCTGTTTAGATGTCGCTATATGATAAAAAAAAAAGGCATTTTTTATTATTCAGTTAAGTTCAATTACTAGTCAATGTGTTGACCATCGTTATTTCTGCTTTTGATTAAACAATTCTTTTTTGATCTTCAAGAGAAACAATACTTCATGCCTATGTATATGTTGCAGAAGAAATTAAAATCCAGGGCAATGTAAAATCCTCCTAAGGGTAAATTAAAACTATGGGGTGTGAATGTGAAAGAAGTATGGACCCGAACTCGGACTCTCGCTAATAGATATTCTTTTACTTTATTCAATTATACTTATCTTGTTACAAAAAATTAGTTGTATCTATTATATATATATAATACTTTTTCTTTTGTTGTTATTGTTTCTTGATGACGAGAGGGGAGTGTTCGCTGAAATTTCAAAATAAATAAAATCTAGGAATTCTGATAAAAGTCAAATGTATTTTGTAGCAGTTGTATATACTCAAATATTCATTCAAAAAAAAAAGATTCAGGCTGCAATTCAGGAGCATAAGAATCTTGCCAGAAAGTTATGATCTGTTTATTCAGGCAAGAATCTTAACTATAGTGTATGTGAAAAGAGTCTTGATTAATCAGCCAAGAAAATCAAGAAGCTGGAAAGAGCGATGGTAACTAAGTTGACTAGTGAAGTGAATATTAATTCTTGCCTCTATTCTCTTAAGGCTTTTTCATTCTTGACGTATCAACTGAGATTCTTTTTCATCTAGAAATTCAGTCAAGATTCTTTCTTTAGATCATAGAATGATAAAAGAGTGTGGATGTAGATGAAAAGAAGATTTACACAAACACCTACATCCCCAACAGCCGCTTCCTTCACTCCCACATCCACATCAACACCAGAAAGTAAATGTTCTATCGAGTATCTGTCCGGCTCCCGCTTGTTATTCCTATGAAAATGAAACTATAACAGTGCTATACTAATCATTAGAATAAAGCATAAAAATCTTACTAGATCATTCAAGGAATAGTCTTATTGTGTGATGCAAAAGAATCAGAGTTTTGTTACACGAAGTCCAAGATTATTTTCAGTTTAGAGATTTATTGTCTCACTAATCGAGATTATGTCTACCGAAATCTGGTCTGATTTGCAAGATCTTGTAGATCAGATAAGATTCTTATATTATACATATAGAAAAAGACTTTTGATGAATGTTTCAGCAAAAACAAGAGAATCTGCAAAGAATAGAGACAAGAATATTGATTTGTGGGATCATTTGCTGTCTTTATATATATATATACATGAAGAATACGTTTCGAACCTTCTATTCTAGATGTGAGTGAATTCAACTTATAGAAAATTCATAATCACTGATATTATTTGTAAAATTATCACAGAGCAATGTCTCAAGAAAGTTTTCAAAATTTTTATAGACTTCATACTTTTATTGCCAATGTCAATAATATTTACATTAAAAAAAAAAACTTCGTGATATTTACACTTTTACAATATAAGTTATTTTACAGGAGTACAAAGTTCGAAATACGATATTTATTTCCTCAGCTGTTTAATTTTCTCACATTTATATCACTTATATATGAGAACCTCAACAATTCAATAATCTAGCAATTCATTTCATTTCAAAATGGTTACAATATCATTTATCATTCTTGCCATATTCTTTACATTTGTTTCATCAAATAATGAAAATAATATTATTCGAATTACTAATTCCGGTTCTACAAATACTGCTGGTTATGTAATTGAATTATATCGTAATGGTCTTGTCAAATGGACTGTTGCACCTCGATATCGTCCATCTTTCTCAACAACACCAAGTTCTACTACTGCACAAAATAGCATTCAACTTTCATTATTTCGTACAAACAATATCTTTCAAGCTGTTGAACAAGCTTCACCATTTAATCAATATGAACCTATTTTTTGTATTAAGAGTGTTTCTTTTGGTACAAAACTTCATGTTACTTACAATGAACAGCAAACACCAGATCTTAATTGTCCACAAAGAGATCAACGATTAATTGTTTTGAGCAAATCTATAAATGAATTAATCACGGATCTTCATATTAATACATTTGGTTAAATGAAAAAAAGCTGTTTGTTTTTGCTTATTTGCAATTCCGTTGAAATGATTTTCAAAGAAAAAAAAATAAATAAATAAAATTAAATCTCATCTGTACAAGCAGACAAATAAAAGCCAATAGAAATAGAAAAAAAAATAATAAAGAAAGAACTTAAAAATATATTTATTATTAATTATTATTCTTCATGAATTAATTGTTGAGCTTCAGTTATTGTTGTATCAAGTGATTGACGTCGAAGTTCTGCAATAGGTACTAATGAACTATTTCGACTTGATGTTCGATGTGGATGTAAATTACTCCATGGATATACACGACGACTTTTAACTCGTGCACTTGCTCCATAACTAACATTTGATAATGGACGAATTGTGGCATCATCAGGTACAGTCAATTGTGTACCTTCAAGTCTAAAACCACGTATTTCAATAGGCATTGACTGACTTGGTGTATGAGAATGTTGATGATGTTCATCCTAAAAAGACAAATCATCAAATTATTTGTTAAAGCATGGGAAAGGAAAGAGTACATAAGGATCAGTTTTGGCATAGTGAATTTTTCTCAGAAAGCAACATAAAAATTAGCAGATTTTGTAGCGCTTGAACTTGCGAATCTACCGATATATAAATATTGTTGTGAAGTCTTAAATTAGGAATATTTATGCTCCGTACAAGCTTGACCAACGTCATTAGATTTCTTCGTGTCACAAGCTAAGAAAATTGATACCTCTTCTCAGAAATAAATAATCTTTTGTTGAGCTGAGAATGGACGAGCAGGAACACTTGAGTAGTCCAAATCGATGGAGTTACACTCACTACGTAGTCAATCTTGAGCGTCTTATAACTCAGTAAATAAAACTAGACATCTCACCAAAGTTTCAGTGCTAGTAGAATATATGACGAACTGCAAGAACATGTATAGTTTATTCAGGAAAAGCATGACCACATGTTTGGAGTCGAGATACTTTTGTTCGAGTAGATAAAAGTGATAATTTTTTGAATGATATTTGTTAATATTTTTTTTCAAGATTCGTTACATTTCTAACATATTTAGAATCAGCAGCAACAAGTGAGTTAATCTATATGTATATATATATCAAATTGTTCGAACAATTTTTATTTTCGTCAGGAAATTCATCTCTGGTCCCCTCAGGCTACAGTCAGAAAATGAAGTCAATCATAACGCTATTTTTAATGTGTAGTCATCTGCCTTTTTGTGTTCTTTTATGATTTTACAAAATCGGAAATTGTTTTCAACTATCTAAATGAGATTTTGATTGACTTCATTTTTGACTGAACCCTGAGGGGACTTAGAGGTGAATTTTCTAACGACAATAAAAGTTGTTCAAAAAATTTGAAACACATATAGATCAATTCACTTGTTGCTGCTGATTTTAAATATGCTAGAAATGTGTAATACATCCGACAAAAATCGGCAAATACCAGTCAAAAAATGGTCACCTTTATCTATTCGAACGAAAGAGTTTCGACTCCAAACATGTGGTCATACTCTTTCCTAAAAAAATTATACGTGTTCTTGCAGCTCATCATGTACTCTACTAGCACTGAATTTATAGCGATATGTCTATTTTTATTTTCTCAGATATAAGGCGGTCAAGATCTACTAGCGCCCGTAAATCCATCGATTTAGACTGCTCAAACATTCGTGCTCGTCCGTTCTCAGTCCGATGAAAGATTAGGTGATTCTGAGAAGAAACATCAGTCTTCTTAGTTTGTTACACAAAAAGATCTAATGACGTTGGGGAAGCTTATAATAAGCATAACTACGTATAACTTAAAACTTCGCAACAACGTTTACAAATAATGAGACTCGTCAACTCAAGTGCTACAAAACCTCCTCATTTCTATGCTTCTTTTTGGAGAAAAGATTAAGTGGACCAAAACGAGTCCTTACGCAGTCCTGTTCTTTAAAATATAATATTCTTATACCATGTCTTTTGAAAGACGGAATTCCGTTGCTCGATTTGTTCGAATACTCGAATCAAGTAATGTACCACTCATAACACTATTTTGACTATTTCGTGTGGATGAACGCTACAAAAGAAAAAGAAAATATTATATTCTTCCATAAAATTTATTCTATATTAATCACGAACAAATGTTGCTAGTTCTCGAGGTGTATTTGGTTGATGAATAGAATCAATTGAATTTCGAAATGAATGAGTTGTAGTACGTCCCATATCTGTTCTCTATATGTATATATAAATAAAGATTATAATTAAAAATAAAATAAATAAAAATATTTTACATGTGTTAAACGAGATTTATTCATTTCATCATACCATTCCTGTTGTACTGGTCGCTGTGATCGAGGAGTTTCATTAAGTAACTTCAAAAAAATAAATAAAAAATAAATATGAGATTTAAAAAACAAACAGATTTTCTTTACTTCAAGCTCAGCAAAATGTCGATGATGATTTATTGGAACAAGTGCTTTGCTTGATCGTCTTGATGACGTTGTTGCATAATCATTACTAGCCGTATGTTCTTGCTAAAATAATAACATGATATTGATTTTTCTTTTTCTTTGTCATTAATATATATATTAACAACTTACTGTTGCTGAAGAAAGATCATAATTATACTCAATAGATAATTGTGCATTAGATGGTAATGTCGATGGTGAAGCATCAATAGTTAATTTTGGTATATCATCATGTTTTCTTTTTCGTTTTAATGGTGGTAACTAAATTTTATAAAAGAAATATTTTCGAAGTTATGAAAATCAATTATTATACTTTATGAACTCGTCTTCGACGAAGTTCTTGATCCCATCCTTGTCGTATCTAAATAAATAACATATTGATAATAATAAATTTAGTATTAATAAAAAACAAAAAAAGAAAACAAATTTACCGTAGTTGAACTTGTTGCATTTGGATTGTAAACTGTATTGACACTGCGTATTTTGCTTACTGCATTCCATTTTGGTTTATTTGCTGGACTCTAGAATAAAAAAAAAGAACAAATGAAACACATCACATTCACAATTCAAATGACATACGTTCACACGTCGAAACTGAAACATGAACATATTCGAAAGATGTAGATCAAACGCCAATTTTTCACTTTCCTAAGTTTATTAGGTTATCTTGATTTTATTTCATTTAGTAATATTTACAAAAAATGAAAAAACGGACTCATCGTTAAAATTAATCTCTTGTATTATTTCATAGGAGAAGAAGACATTACAATAGAAAACCTACTCACTTGATCAGTATCTTGTAAATGTTGTCGATTGTTTGACTAAAATCACGAAAACAAAAAAGATAGAATAGATATTATTTTTAAAAAGAAAACAACAGATTACTATAATTATATATGTGTATGTATGTTTACTTATAGTATTTGTAATATTAAAATAAATATAAATATATCTAACAAATCAAATTTGACTTGATGTAAAACAATAATATGTTTATAATGTTGATCGATAGTTTTTTTGTTAACTTTTTAAACTAATGATTGTCAAGAAAAAGAAACGTTAAATGGAACAACGAATACGATAGAATTAAATAGACGGGAAGAAAGTTCATTTTTTCTCTCTTTCTGTCTCTCTTTCCTTGATGAAACACACACCTACACAACAAGCGAGAAACGAGTATTTGCTTTGTTTGAATACATTTAAAATAAAAAATGATCCGTGAGCAACATTGAAAGGTATGCTTTATACGCATGATGCTTTCACACGCAATCGAGCACTATAACAAAATTAGTTGACAGGCGTTTTTTTTCTCTAGTTGCAATAAAAAGGCAAATTCTTTTTTTTTCTTCTATACAAACATATATATTTTCTTTTGTAAATATGAAAATTTTTTGTAATCATTGACAAGTAAAATGTTTAAAGTGATGCAAATAAAAATGTACATAGTGAACAACAATTTATTTTACGTAGCAACCATGTTATTTCTTTTTTTTTTGTTTATTTGTTAATGATTACCTGTCGAGTTCGTGGATGTGATTTATAATCAAAATTTTGCCAAACATAATCTTTTAATTCTGAATCTTTTGCCCATGCAAGTTGTTCAGAGAAAATCTATTAAAATGAAAAAAAAGAATATCCAATAAAAGATTATTCATTGTTATAAACATATACTTCAACACGATTCGAAAGTCTTGAATAATTATAATTAGTTGCATCAACACGAGGTGTTACAATATCATTCCATTTTGGATCATGATATTGCTAAATTAAAAATAAAAATATTTTCGAAGTAAAAACAAAACATTTCTACATACTGCAAAAATTGCTTTCTTTTTTGTTAATTGACGAAGATCAATTTCTGACCAACAATGTACTTTTGCTTGAGCATCCCAATTTAATTTTTCATCAAATATCTCAAAAAAAAAAAACAATGAAAAAGAATATATTTATGTAAATAATATTCGTTGAATATTCTTACTTGAACATTACTCATTGATGTTCGTAGTGGATAAATTGTTGATGGTGAACGTGTTCGAATTTTAGGTTCACTATTCCAATGAACTGATTTATGAAAAATCTTAAATAAAAAAGCAAACAACAAATAATTTTTGAATTTCGTGTTTTTTTAATGTTTTACTTGAACTTCGGATTTTTTTGGTTGATAATTTATATTTTGCCATGTTGCATCTTTTATTTTTGATTTTCTTGTCCATACGAGTTTTTCATTAAAAATCTAAAACAATACATAAATGAATTCAAAATGGTTTAAATCAATTAATAATCTTACAGGTATCTCCGAAGGTGCTGAACCATAAGATTGATGTGATAGATTATCTGTAAAATTTTGTTGTAATCTTAATTCTGATTGTTGAATGTTAGTTTGTATATCAAAAATCTATTTTTTAGATATAAAAAGATCAACTTTAGTATTAGAAAAAAATATACTTTTCTTTCCATTCCAGGTTCTAAACTTGATTGTTGATAAACATATGCTTCACCTCTATCAGGTATTATTGGTAATACATTAGTTGGAACAGGATGTTGTTGATGACGAATGCGTTTATGTTCTTTTCGAAGTTCTGCTAATTTTGATTCACTATGCCATTTGGGTTTTTTATTAAAAATCTTTATTTTTTTCAAGAATTTTATTTAAAATGAAAAACCGAAATTTAAATAAAAAAATGTTTTCATACTTTGAATTCGTTATGATGTGGTTCATAATCAAGATTTTCATATGTATAACCACCCAATTTTGACTCAGCATTCCATGCAAGAGGTTCATGAAAAATTGTCGGACTTCCGTCGGGTAGGCACCAAAGTCGTCCGAATAACTGAGGTGCCGGATCCTAAGAATGAAAAATATTTTGATTCAAGCGATAATGAAGTTTTTTTTATGTATTCGACATACTTTTGCTGACTGAATTGGTTGTTGTTGTTCATCATCAGTTAGCTCTTCAATGGATATTACTGGTCGAGGTTTTGGTTTTTTTATCTTATGAAATGAAATTAAATAATGGAATTTTTAAAATTTCTTTTTTTTTTTGTTTTACTTTGAATTTTTTTCGTTTTACAAATTTGCTTTCTTCAACATTTATTGGCTAATACAAAGATAAAGAAATGATATTTTCAAAGAAAAAAAAAAATAATTCATTTACTTCAATAACCTAGAAGAAAATAAATTGGTGTTATTACACGAAAATATACGTAATTTAAACATACTTTTGGTTGTAATTTTCTAACAGGCATAACCTTAATTCTTTTTGGTTGATACTCAAAATTAGCAAATGAATTAACACGTGATTGTACATGAGCATATTTTTCATTTAGACGATGCTGAATTTAAACATTTAAATTACATTACTAATCAAAACTATAAGAGCAACGTATGTTTCATTTTTTTTCATCTACGATACCAAGCATTTAATTTAAATTCAAATAATGGTTTGAATAGCAAATGAAGTTCTCTATCAGATGAAAATGTCAAATATGATAGCTTTCAAATCTTAGAAGGTTATAAAACTTAATTTTGAAGAGTATCATATTATAGAACGCAAAATTCTGCATAAAATGAAGAGTGGCCGCATTTCCTATGATCTTTCCTTAAGGGTACCCTCGTTTTTAGCCGTTTCTCGTTCTCGAACAGGTCATGATGGATTCGCATGAAATTCTTACCAAAGATAGAGCACCTAAAATAAGAAGACATGTGTTCAAAGAAAAATGTTTTAAGCAAGGCTTTTCATAGGACTGCATCAATCCTGTTTACGATCACCGTCTAGCTGTGTCCGATTGGACTGAAAATTTTGTTGGATATACCTTAGACTATATTTCAGAGATAATTTTATGCTTTTTAAAAAATTTCGCTTTCTTTTTTTTAATGAAAGAAACACGTAAAGGTTCGAATCCAAAGCCAGAGTGTTGGCGTTCAGGGATTCTATCAATCCAGATAGGGAGATCAAAAATAAAAACAGCTGATTTTACCTCTGTAGAATACTTCTAAGTATCTGTGATTGAAATTCCAGTCCGTTCGGACAAAGTTAGACAGGAGTCGCCAGCAGACTCGATGTGATCCTATGGAAAACCTTGTCTAAATTTTTTGCTTGAACACGAATCTCCTTATTTTAGGTGTTCTATTTATGATAAAAATTTTATGTAGATCAGCTCATCCTCTTCGAGAACCAAAAATGACCAAAAACGAGGAAGGTACCCTTAAGGAAAGATCATAGGAAATGCGATAACTCCTCATGAAGTCAAAAATTCAAAAAAAAATTTCATAACTTTCGTAAATTTAATATCAAAAACACGAAAACAAGGCATTTCTAATGATGAAACGAACAAAAAAATCGATGTTTTTTTAAAATTCATTGAAGAAAAGTGACGTTTTAATTAAGCAAATGCAGTCAATTTCATTTTTAATCAAAATCATGCAATGAAATTAATGAAAATGTCTATTTTAATCAATGAATTTGAATGTAGCAATCTTTTTTGTCCATTTCATCATTTTAATGTCATTTTTTTTTATTTTTTAACTCCGTGGGCTTACATTTTATTCAGGATTTTGTGTTCTTTCAGACGACATTCTCCAAAACAAATTTCTATACAGTCTTCTAGGACTTGAAAACTATCGTGTTTGTTTCTCTCAAACTCAATCTATAAATTTTCGCTCATAAAATGCATTTGATAGGGAGAACTTTATTCACTCGTGAAACTATTATTTGGATTTGAGTTAAATCCTTGATATTGTAGATAAAATAAAATACGTTGGTCTTATATTTTTAACCAGTATTCTACATATCTACGAACTTTGTTTGCTAAAAGAGTAGCAACACGTTCACGCCAATTTGTTAGAAGTTTTCGTTCTTCCATTTGATAATGTGCAATACTACTTGAAAATGATACTCGTCGACATTGTCGTTGTTTTGGTTTTTTTTCCAAAATATCATCATCATTATTCATTTGATCTATATCAACTGTCTAAATTGATATTAATTATTAATACTGTGTGTTATTATTTGCCTCTCACGAGGCATACCTACATCAATTTGTGGTGATAATAGTTGTTGATCATCAATTGATTTTTTTCGTTTTGATTTTTTTTGTCGTACTCGAAGTGATAATTTTGAATGTTGTTGACTTGGAGTCATTGATGGAAGATCTTTTTCATTAGATATTGGTCGAATTTGTGATGATGATGATGAACGTGCAGAATGACTTTTAGTAAATTTAATTGATGCTGAACTAAGTTGAATATCATTTCGATATAAATGTTCATCGTTACGATGTTGATATTTATCATGTATTGTTGAATTTGATTTTTCTGATGATGGATATTGTTGATTTTCATTAGGAAATATTTGTTTTATTGGTGATGATATTAAAGTTTGTTTTGAAATGTCATATTGATTATTATCAATATTATCATCATAATCAGGAGATATAAATCTTTCATTTTGAGGAGATATAATTCTTTCATTTTGAGGAGATATTGATGGTGTATTTAATCGTTGTTCAAATGTATCATCATCTTCAACAGATGTATGATTGGTATCGGACAATATACTACGACGTGGAGAACTTAATGATGAATGTGTATCATTATGTTTTAATTGTTCTCTATTATAATAATCATTTGTTGTTGTTGTTTCATTGGTTGGTGTTGATACTATTGGTAATCGATTATTTTCATCTTGTTCTTGTTGTTGATGTTCATTTGATGATAGAAATGGTGGAGAAGTTGAACGCTTTAAATCTTCAAGAGTTTTTGGATACGAAACTACAGGACTTTCTCGTGGTGATTCTTGTTGATATTCAATTTTAGATAGTGAAGGTATTTGATCTAATAATTCATCTTGTTCATGATTGGATGGTGAAATAGATTGAAGACGAATACTATTTTCTGGTGATATTGGTGGCAATTCATTATCAGGTACGAGTTCAATTTCAGCTGATGGACTATGATGTATATTAGATGAAGATTTATATAAATTTTCTTCGGTTGGTAATTCAACAGATTGAATACGAGTTGGAAATTCTTGTATTGGTACAATATTTTCTAATGGACTAGGTTCATTACGTTCTGTAATAAATATATCATTATTAGGTTGTTGAGAGGATAATATTTGTAAATGTATTGTACTATTTATTATTGATGGATCATTAGGATCTGGATCATCAGTTGTTGTAAGAATTATATTTGGATCGGGTGGCATATCAATTGAAGCAACAGAATTTTTCTTCTTTGGTGTTGTTGTTCTTGATGTTTTTGGTTGATTATCGTCATTATCAGGTGAACCAAGTGTAACAGGAAGTGTTGAACTTGCTGCTGAACTACGACGAGATTCACTAGGATTAGATAATGAATAATTACTTGGTAATCGTTGATTAAGATCATATGATATTTGTGGTTCATTATAAAGAAAATGTTCACTTTCAGCTGAAAATGCATTTGGTTCATTTTCATTTGTTGGTGTTTTATTTACATAATCATGTGAATTAATTAATTGACCTACTTCATCGTTATTAGAAGATGGACGTAATGAAGCAGGTCTTCGTTGACTTGTATGAGATCGTTCACTAGGTGCCATCGATGGCTGACGAGATACTGTTCTTGAACTAATAGTTGAATTTTCTCTATCGAGATTATGTAATGAACTTTTTCTTGCAGAATCAATACGTATTATTTCTTCATCATTTTTTGTATGAGTCGAAGTTCTAGACATATTACGTGATAATGTTTTCGATGATGATTTTATTCGTTGATTAGCTGAATCAATTCTATCGGGTGTTTGAATATGTTCATTATCGATACTTTTTAATGGAGTAGTATGACGTGATGATGATAATAATCTATGCATTTCTTCATTATTATTTTTAATTTGTTCATCATGTTTTTCCGATGTTGCTGATTGAATGCGAGAATGCATATGATAAGATTTTGATGATGATGATGAACGAAGACGAATTTGTGAATTATTTAAACGTTTTTCTTGTTCGTCGATATTTGAATTAGTTGCATCTGTATTTGCCATTTTACTTGACGATTGTCGATGATGATCGTCGCTACCTGTACTGTTTTTTCTAGTAAATTGAGTTTGCATGTCGTCAATAGTGGAAGAAGGTAAGATTTTTTCTGGTGATGAAGACGACGACGGTAAAACTGAAGTAGTAGTTGTTATACGTTTTTTTGTTGCATCGGTTTCTTTGCTTTCTATTTCTTTATTTTCTTCTATTTTTCTATGCTCATTGTTATTCTTTGTAGTTGACGACATTGCCGAGGTAAGCTGTTGTTGTTGTTGCTGCTGCTGCTGCTGTTGTGGCACGTGCGCCGAACGTAAATGTAATAATGATGCTTGAGATTGTCCCATTAAACTATTATTGGCACTATCATCAGCTATGATATCTGCACCAGTTGGCACAGCAAAATTACTTTCATCAATTGATACTAGATCTTCTTCACCTTCGCCTTCATTTCCAAAATCACTAAAGAAATATGCAACAGGACCACTAGCATCGTTATCTGCAGGAGGAGGAGAAGGAGAAGCAGGAGGAGCAGGAAGAGGAGGAGGAGGAGGAGAGGAAGAAGAAGAAGAAGGAGCAGGAAGGGGAGGAGGAGGAGGAGGAGTTGGTGGTGGTGGTCGTGGAGAAGAAGACGAAGCAGCAACAAGAGTAGGATCAATTGTTGGTATTTGTAACGAAGATGATTTTTCCTGAAGATCATCAGTAGCAATTGGAGTTATCGTTGAAACTTTTGTTGATGGCCGTCGTTGTTGAATAGGTTTTGAAATAATGGGATTAATTTGATTTTCTAAATCAATTTCAGTTTCATAATGTATTTCATGCGGAGTAATTATATTTTGAGATTTAACTTCGGGTTCGATTTGAACTTCTGGTGTTGTTTGAATAGGTAATTGAGTATCTTGAATAGTTAATTCTTTAGTTGGTCTTAAATCATGGAAAGAATCAACTGTTAATGGTCGAGCAATATTTGTATTATCGATTTGATCATGTTGAGTTAAATCTTCAATAGGTTCATGATGTCCTATTTGACTATTACCACTAAATTCTGGAATAAAAATCATCGCACGACTTTCTGGTGGATTCGATAATTCACGAAGAAATTGATTCGTGTCTAATGTTTCATAAGGACTTGTTCCTTGCATTTCATCTAATCTAGATTTATGATCAATATTTTCTGGATCATTTGGAAGTATTTCAATTTCTTCAACTTCTGGTGCATAATGATATTGACCACGTAATTGAAGTTTTGATGATGAAACATCTAGAAAAATAAATAAATAAAATTATTCCATAGAATAAAAAAACGAAAAATAAAATACACATAGGCATATGAACTTTACTTTTCTCAATTAGTTTTGGTGGTGATTGTGGTGATTGTATTTCAGTTATTTTAATTTGTTCATGTTGTGGACCAACAGACGATTGTCTTGACGTTTTTCTTGAATCACTTGTTAAACTAGGTATAACTTCATAAAAACGTTTTGGTTTATTTGGCCATAATTGACTACTAGTACCACTATTTCTTTCTTTTGTTGTTGTTGAATGTGCTGATGTCTGTTGAATTCTTTTATTCACAGGTGAAGTTATCATTGGAATAGGTTTTCTTGTTGGAACACTAACTGGTTTATTAGTATTTGTTGTTTGTCGAAAGAGATTTTCATCTTGAGTCTAGAAGAAATAATCTTATTTTCATTGTTATAAAAAGAAAATTTCTTACATCTAATTCTATAATAGGTGAAAAACGAGGTGGCATATAACGTTGCACTGAAGGTCGTCGTTCAAGTGAGGTTAAATCTCGATCAATATCATTTATTGTACGTTCAATATCATCTAATAATTGTCCTCGCAAAACGTGTGCCGTTGCAAGACGAACATCACTTACAGATGGACGTTGACTTGGATTTGGTGGTACATATGTTGATGGTAAATGTGGAGCAACAATTGCTCGTCGTTGTTCTAATGGTTTAATATCATCAAATATAGATATTGGTTCACCTAAATCAGCAATCGTATTTGCTGATAATGATGATGGTAAATCTTGAAGAAATGGTGGTAGTTGATAAGAATATTGATTACGTGGCGAACCATATAAAGAAGGTGGACTTCGATTAGGACTTCTATTTGAATATTGAATTTCATAAAGATTTTGCTGTGTTTGTTGTCGAGCACGTAAACGAGGATCATAATATTGATAATGTGCATTACGATTTATACTATTTGACGAAGAATTTCGAGATGATGGTGGACCTGTTGGAGGTAAATAAGCATAATATCTATTATTGGTATTATCATTTTGACGATTCATGATTAATATTGAATAATTATTATTTAAATTTTTCTGGAAAATAAATCATTGATTTTCATTCTAGTAATAAATGTAAAAGAGAAAAATTAATGTTCGTTTTGTTTTTTAACGAAACATAATTTTGTATGTCTTTTCTTTCTTTTTTTTTTCATACGAAAAATTCATTGAATAAACAAATATTCACTTATGTTTAACGTTTATTTGCCACGCTGTCGCATAACCACTTTACTTTTTTTTAATATTTCTATTGTATTTCTCTTTACTATTACCTGTATGTAAGTATGATCGACGTATACTTACCTTGTACAATATGGAATTATGTAAAGCATGGTAACACATTGTTGCCTGATGTTTTGAATAGAAACATTATGTTGACGAGGAATATTTTTCAATTTTTTTTCAAGCATATATATATATATCTATAAAGGTTGTATTTATTTTTCATAGTATATATTTAATTGAATAAATTTTCAATATAATCTTTATTTCGTTTTTCTTTTAATATGTCAACTAAAATTTAGTTATGAATTATTAAACGACATTCTATTGAGATGTTGTAGTTTTAAATATTGATATTTGATGTCGTATTATGATATATTCTCAAATTCTTATTTAACCACATACCTTTTTTTTATTTAATCAAGGCTACACGTTGTTGATATTTGAACTTTTCTATTTATTTAGTATGAATTACGTTAACAATGATTAACAATTGAAGTCAATTTCGTTTTCTTTTGCTCATCATTTAACCCTTTGAGTATGACATTATTTGAAGAAAAAAATAATTTCATATAAATCGTCTTCGGATTCACTCCTAGTTTATCAATTCATATCTTTCGTGATTTTGTTCTCTGAGATTTTTAATTAAATGCAGTCATGTTTCTTGAATGAATTATATGAAAGGAATACAAATTAATAGATCGAAATAAACTGCATTTTCGTTTGAACAATCAGAATAAAACAGCTTTATATGATTGAATTGCAACTTTTTTTGATACGATTGACATGAAGAACTGAAAACAAACTGAAACAATTTCTAAGCTTATTATGCTCTACGTCTGTGTTAAGGGGGAAAAAGTTTCCCAACACTTCACTGAATATGATGAAAAATATGTGTTGTACACTTTTATTTCTGCTTAATTCAATAATAAAAGTGGCTTTACTCATTGAAAAAGTTCGAGTCATTTTCCAGCTTTATATGAAGGATAGGGTGTCTCGAATGAGTTCGATTGAAAATATCTGCAGCAAAAAAACGTCACTCTACATTTTGCAGTATAACATAATATCTCCTGAATGGTACAAGATCAAGAGCTGAAATTCTCACTACTTATATAATATTTTGTTTTACATCTACTGTAAAAACTTGAACCACATAGAATAACTCATTGAAAACTTATAGAGTAGACAATTTTCGAAGTGCTACTCTACAAAGTATAATGACCTTTTCTTTAGTAAATATTATCAGTTTTTCTCTGAAATAAAATTGATAAGAGAGAACTTATTGTTGCTAGCTTGTTACTGCAAGAGTTCTCTCTCTCTTCTTATATGGCTTACGCGCCGACAGCTTTATCGCAGAGAGATATAGAATTGAGTTTGTGCCACTTCGCACCAATACATACAAGTGTCTGTCAAACAATGTGGACATTAGAGAAGCAAATAAAGAATGAATAAAATTTAAATCAACTACATATTTTGATAGAGCGTTGAATGCTGTATAAACTATACTATATACATCCTTTTTCTCTTGTTTTATCGTACACAGAAAGTTTTCTTTTCTTTACACATGCCACCGCAAAATGACGGTTTTTTTTTTGTAATCTGTCTCTTATAAGTCATCGATCATATAAACTACAAGGCTGAAGTTTTGTGTGGATGTGGGACACACAGAGTGAAGTAATATATAAAAAAATTGTCCAAATCGATCAATGGGAACGAAAGTTATTAGCCGAATACGGCTAAAATCTTAATCGTACTAAAAAGTTGTAATTTACTCATATACATGTCACAAGCAAAGTTCGTTTTTAATTAGGCCCAAAATTACAAAATAATTTTCTTTTATTTAGAAATAAATTTCAAGTTTCGTTTACATTGAGAAAGCATAACATGCATCTTCATTTTTTCCCTAGACAGAATATTCATTTACACTAATTCATACTGTAATGTATGCAATGATGACTTCTTCTGCGTCAACATCAATAAATGATTTTCGAAAGGATCTCTATGAACAAGCGAAATAACATTTTAGTTTTTTTGGAGTGTTAAATTTCAAGAGAAGACAGCTATTATTCTACCATAGGGAATAAATAGGTCAAAAATAGGTTTCATTTTTTTGCTTGGAGGATAAATCAACAAAATTTAATAGTATCATATATTTATACTTTACATATCTTCTATAGACCCACATAAAACTTGAAGACTATGGAATATCAATAAAAAAACCTAATCAAAAAAAGCATTGTTTTTTTAGTTGCCACTTACTAAGACAAACTAAATTTCAATGGATAAACACTGGTGAACTCTACAAATTCCTAGATTTCAATAGACGATATATATGTATGAGTTGAAGATGATCAACTTGTGACCCTTATGACCTTATATATCAAAATACACATTCAATAAATATTCATGAAAAGTGATCATTCTGTCAAGATCTTTCTTACAGGTGTCACTTTTGAATTGTTATATGAGATACCACTTTGTTTTTCTTGTTTGTTATCGAAATATGATATCTGACTTACCGATATTTTAACTCATTGAATCGTATGATGATTGTTTAAGATTTTAAGAGACAATCAGGGGTTTCCAGAAGTTTTCTTATCGTACTCATTATTGTCTCATAGCACTTTTGTAGAGAATATACAATAGTCAAAGATTTTCAAAGTTTTTCTTCCAAAATATATGTATAGATGTACAATCTATTTTCAAAATAAAATTACTCATAAATTTCTCTATTAATAGATTGAAAATAAATGATTATTCTTATTTTGTTTATGTTCATTTCAATTGAAAAAATGTACAATTAAATAATCCGATCAGTCTTGATCAATCATATTCAACCATCTATTCTATCAGCTATATATTGAAATATAGAATCATCCTAAAAGAACGTCCAGATTTGAGACACATTTCTACACTATCCTTTTATTTAATCCTTCAAAAATGCAATAATGAAGTAATTCATATAAAATAACGAGACGCTGTTCATATAAAGTCTGTCACCTTATATTAACAAGGCCTATTGCGATTTGCGAGGTAGGATGGAGATGGAGTAACGTTGCTCAGGCATCTGTCACAGTTTGTGACGATTCTATAGTTATGTTTGTCGTGTCTGTGGAGAGCGAGGGATTCCAGTTTCTATCCTATATTTCAACACTCATTTTAAATCGTATTTCATAAAAGTTGTAGATTAAACACTTCACAATACTCTCAGAGCCTCAAGACTGAAATCTCTGGTGTTTCCATCTCGGTGAAGAGGAAGGGGAAGTCAAATATTTCTGAACGTTCTGACACTTACTATGAACATTTTCCTTTTTTTTTCACAGAACTTTCCACGAAATTTTGAAGCTTTGTTTGTTTTGAACTGCATTTTTAAAGAAGAGATGAACTGAATGAATCAATTGAATATGAAGATGATGTTGAAATAATTCAAGATTATGGTACATGGACAACTAGTTATTTTCAGGAACAATTATATGAACGCTGTTAGATTTTCATAGTGCCGTAAATATCAAACTTTATTTTTTTTTGTTTCTACTATTTTTTGCTCATTAAAATACAATGTATTAAAGAAACAACAACTTTGCAATGGGTTATATTTTTGTTTGTTTTTTATGAAATGTGTGTTTTTTCATTTCTATTTTTGATATTTCTTTTAACTAAAAGGAAGTGGTATATTTGAACACACACGGAAATCTACCCTATTCTAATATAAAGCAGAATAAGTAAAAAGAATTCATATTTGTCATGCCATGTAAAAAAAAACAAAGTATAGGTTATTTATTGAAGTTTTTCTCAGTTGAAAGTATCTCAACTATTGAGATCATCTACAATAGTCTCCAACACGCATCGGAATGTATGCTTTTGAAATAATAGTTTCCTTCTTCAAAACTAATTGAACTTTTAAATTCAATCCTTTAGAAATCTTTCTTTGTTCAATAAAATATAAAATCTCATATTTAATTATTATTAAGATCATCATTAAATACATTTCTCTTTCTTTCATTCATCTGAACTAAACTAATGTTAACATCTAAAATATATTTGTTAATAGTCATCAAACTGTTTATCATACTAAGAAGAAACAAAGGAAGAATCCGAAATCATTATTGAAGCAGAGATCAAACACAATACAAAACATTTATACGATATAAAAGGAGAATAGAAGAAAGACACGTACATTCATTCTCAAAATAACACAAAAGTAAAAGTTTGTCTTCTAAAAAAAAATATTACACATAAAGGCTAGATGAGGTTACGAGATGCAATCACAAAGGTAGACAATAAATAATACTGTCTTTTCATATACGTGACAAATATAATGGAGAAAAATTAATTCGATGAGGAAAACAAAATATAGATATAGTTCATCAAGGTTGTGAGTTTTCTTGGGTTTTTGAGAGATGGTTATTCATTTTTTTATTGCATTAGCTCACACTACCTAATGGTTTAAGACCCATCAGAGCTTCAGCAATACCTAAATAATAAACCATTTGTGCGATGCCAAATAAAGGTGCAATAACCATAACACGAAGAAGTGAGCCTTTAAAAAAGGCACTTAGACCTTCTTCCTTCATGATTTTTCTAAAAACAAAAAAATATAATAAAAAAATATTAGAACAATAACGAATCGATTCACTTACGCAGTACAATCAACAATTCCTGAGTAACGATCTTTATGTTCTAATGTTTGTAAACGAGTTTTGACAACTAAACAAACGAAATTCAACAATAGACAAAATAAACATAATTTATCTTAATTTATTAGAACTTATTGAAAAAAGTCTGATGTAAAATTAAAAAGTTAGAATCATATTCATATGTTAATAAAAAGAGAGTGCAATAGAATAACATCAAACGATGAATAATGATCATCACATCATTTAAAACCAATTTAAAAACAAATGGTAACAATTAAACAATATAAAATTTTGTATTCATTCATTTTGATATTAGATAGTGCATCATAAAAGCATTAAAATAACAATGGTTTTTTTTTTACTCTAATTACTTAGTTAATCTTCTTAGGGTCTAAGAATGATCAATATCGATCAACACTAAAGTATAAGAGAGAAGACAATATTTCACGCAGACAAAAATTCTTCAGATTTTATGGAAAAGAAGCCAGTTGGAGTCATTTATTTACTCAAAACAACCATCGAAACTTGACATATATCATTGTTATTCCATGCGAGCAATTCTTTTATTAGAATACCAAAAATCTTTGAAGTGCATGTGACGAATGGTTCAAATTTTATCCTAGTAATGATACGAGTATTTGACAGTTAAAGCCGTCTCCCACATAAAAGAATCAACAAATTCAACAGAAAGGCATAAATACATGTATAATCAAAATCCAACAAGGCAAAAATTTTAATTTCACACACTTTCTAATCCCAGCTCTCATTTCAAGTCATATATAAAATTTTTATCAATAAAAAACTTTTATAAAAAGAAGATGTCTTACCATCAAGTGGTGTTGCTAGAAACGCACCAATAGCACCAGCAACGATGCCCGATGCAAATGAATGATAAAATGGTACTTTATTACTGCCTGGTGTCTTTCCCTAATGTATAAAAATTTTAAAAAAAAACTAAACAAAAGAAAATTTCATTTCAACTAACTTTATCATTAAAATAAGCAAATAAAGGGAAATACATCATTGAAAAAAAAACATCACGAGTAAATGTTGCACCAACACCTTTATATAAACCAATAATACCTTTTTCACGATATAACTGTATTGCTAATTGTCGAGCATTAGGTGAATGAGTTGAATCTAAAAAAGAAGAAAAACAAATTAAATAAAATAAATTTGAATATTCTTACCCTTTGACTTTGCCATTTGTCTTTGAATTTTAAGTAATTCCATTGGTGTTGTTACAACAATTTGACATGTACCAGCGCCAGCACCAGCTAGAATTTGTCGATGCATAGGAAGTGATCCATCTCTTTAAAAAGAAAAAGAAGAAAATATAATTTATTTTATTTAATTCCTATTAAAATTTTCTTTTCATTGACTTGGTTTTTAATGCATAACGAAAAGCATCATTAGCAACAAGTTTAATTGCTTTTTCTGGTGTTATTAATAAAATATTGACAGCAGAACCTAAACAGATATTTTTTATTAAATATTTATAATTCAAAAAACAACAACAAACAATACTAACCGCTATACATTCCACGAAAACCACCATTACGAAATGTTTTCACCGCACAATCAAAACTAAATAAAAACAATAAAATCAAATATCTTTTTATTAATAAATCATTTTTAATTTATGTACACATTTTTATAAAGTTGTGGTTGACCAACAATTTTTGATTGATTTTGCATTCGAGTTTTAACTAGATCCAACGGGAATACACATATCACACCAACAATACCGGCAATACCACCATTGATAATACGCGGTAATAATCTATTAGAAATCATAATTGTATTAATAACGGATAATCGAAAAGTTTTTAGACAAGATGTTTGTTTATTTGGCCTCCTTGAAACCATTTCAAACAAGTCAAAAATTATAGGATACGACCAAAATTTGAATATGGGCTTAGAAATGTTGTGTCTATTGTGATTCAAAACTAGTGAAAAACTTCTTGAAAAACCTGAAAATGTTGAACCAACAAGTTTTTGTTTAACCTAAAAATTCCTTTTCGAACATGTGCAAAGTTGTCTGAGTCGATCGTTTTATAGAGCGGACACTTCTCTATAAATGTAATATTGAACCAATGAGGGAACCTTTTCAAGTACCCCTTCCGATTTCAAGAATGTTTTGCATATAGATATTGCATAGTGTTCTAATAAAAACCTTAAAATGTTTTGGTTAAGCTATAGAAGTTTTAATATTTCATTTTCTAGAGGCCCTAGGTTTTCGAAAAACTTGTATTTTCGAAGTTTGTTGTAAAATTTTGCGCATATAGTGAACTCAACTAGACTAATTTTCATTAAAAAATTCAAAAGTTTTCAACGTAGTCTCTTTGAGATGTGAGACTTTGAAGATATATGGGTAAAATCATTCGTTAGCGACGTGACATCGTAAACTTGGAGTATGCATATCTCGGCACTATCAACTAGTTTAAGTGTGATTTTTGAATGGTGTACGAGTCTCTATTTACTCTAGATACTATGAAAAAAACAACACTCTAGAGCTTTGTTCAGAGGAGTTATTAACGAAAAACTAGCGTTAGCGACGTGACACCAAAAAGGACATCAAAAGTCACTTGATATACTTTGGTTTTTAAAAATTTCTAAGTGTTGCACAATTGTCAAAAACTTAATACGCGATACTAGACACCACTCCTAAGGCCACCAAATCCCAGTGTAAAATTATTTTGAGAATGTTTAGGTTTTTAAAAAAATAAAATCTATTTGGTGTTAGCGACGTGACAACTTTGTTAGCGACGTGACTGAGTACGACTACACTACTGATCGAATGCTCTGGTAACGAACTGAAAAGTTCGAAATCGATTCCAAGGGGCTCATATTAATGGTACGAGGTCCTAGAATAATACTAAGACAAACATTTCCATTTCCGCTCTGTCTAAGGGCTCTGAAAGGTCGATTTTTTGGAAGGAACTTTTTGAAGTCCGATCTCGATGAAAATTTTACCATATATGCGGCTCATACCCTAGAGCCAATCCTGAAGTTTTCAAGTTTTTTCCTCATTCGGTTCTCGAGATATTCGCTAATTACTTCTTAATTAGTTAATTATTAATTAATTAATTAATTAATAATCATATGAAAGAGCAGACAATTTTACATAAGCCTATGCAAAAACAATTCACTCAAAACATCTATACTGATAGAGAATTGCATTCAAATGCAATGGGGGAATGTCCCGTTTTCGCTGATTTTACCCATATACTTCTGCCTATGGATAATGTGTGTAGCGTGTATTTTTTGAAAGCTTCATATCTTAAAGAGACATTGTTCAAAACTTGTGAATTCTTTTATGGAAGTTAGTCTAGTTGGGTTTTCTATATACGCAAGTTTTCAAAATTAAATTCGATACTAAACCCATATTTGAATAGAGCATCCTAATCCATAGCTTTTGACTCGTCGAAAACACTCTCTAGCGGATCAAAATTGAACAAAGATCTTCTCGAAAAACTTTCTGATTATTCGTTATTGTATTAAAAAGTAAACTTACCCAAAATCTTGCTTTGTTCCAGATGCCATGACTTATATTATTTGAGACTTTAAAGTCTCACGGTCTATTCTACTAAAATTTGAATCATATGTAATATAATCTACAAAAGAAAAATGATTTGATGTTATTATTGATCAGTTATATTAATACATATATTCATAGCTAGATGCATTTATAATTATTATGCAACGAACAAATAAACACTAAGCTTAAAATTATATATAACACAAAAGAATATCACACATAAAAAATAATCAATTTTAAAATCATAAACAGAGGAATGTATATTTAATTTTGTTTTTCTAGTGGGCTTTATTAAATGAATTAAAATGAGATAAATTTTATTTTGTTTTTTTTTTTTTGTTTTGTTTTTCTTTTTTTTTTGTTGTTGTTGTTCTTGGAATGTAGGATAGGCGAAAGACAAAACAATAAAACAAATGAAGACATATTTTCAAAACAAATAGAATATTTTGATTATTTGAGAAAAAGTTCTGTATAACGTGCAATTAAAATTTCTGTAAATGTATTAATAAGTGAATAACTAGCCAATGAATTCATTTGAACATCTTCAGACCATGATAGATTAGGTCCAAAAACAATCGATAAATTCGTGGTTGTCATCAAATTTGTATTTGAATAATTAGCCACCTGAATCAAAAACAAAAAGTTTAGTTACTATTCATCTATTTAAAAAGGATATCTACACGTTTTTATTAGATCATTATAATGAAAATGAACTTATTCTTTTTTTAATTCGACATTTTTCTGTTCAACAATTTCTTTTCGGCGTTTCACCTTTCGAAATTTTTCCTTTCTTTCTTTTTTTTTGCAAGGTCGCTCAAACACCGATCACAACTTTTCGACTAAACTGAAGCTCGTGCTACTAAATGGCTCGGTAATAGTTCCGTGCAGATTTGGCGCAAAAATTGCTTTGCTAGCCCTAATGTTTCATAGTCCTCCACTCTGAGATCTTGGAAATTTTATCTTAGATGATTTAGGCAAAGGTCTTCTTGAAATGGATAGTTTCACATTGCATTATGATAACTATTAATCTGGTAGTGTAGGATGACTGATCGATCCTTTGTTTACAGTCTACTGTAATTTTACTCCTTCACCGTTAGAATTATAACGAAAGACTTAGTTCAAACATATGTAAAAATCATCTTTTTCATCTTACCAAATTTAAAAATTCAATCAGATATTTTAAAACATTATAATTCTGTGTTGGTAATTTTTCAATAATAAGATCTCGAATAACATCAATTTGATCAGGTCGTTTAAGTGCTAAACAAAAATCTTCATTATCATAAAAAGTATCTTTAAATAAGCTATATAGTTAAACTAAAAATAATGTCAGTTTGACTTTCTCTTTTTTGTGTGTTTTTAATTATTAGCTAAAGCAAAATTAAGAAAAGTGCAATATTAATTAAATAATACAATGTGTACCGCATTGAAGCAGAAAAAGAAACCAAGAAGATGTGGCCAACTAAGAACTTTGCACACCACAACGAAGATGGACGAAGATAAAATAATGACATACTCACTACCTGAGAGACCAAGAAGTTCATTATATAAACGATATGTCATTAATGGTTCAGATAAATCTCGTAAGAATGTTTTTAAAACACATGCTGCCAAATGAACATCACCATACTGTTCAAATATAACTGGTTGACCTAATCATCATAGTAATCATTGAAAATAATGTTGAATCAAAGAATATTGTTATCAAACCTTCATTATATTTTTGTTGTACTTCTTTAATCAATGAAACAACTGCAGCTCGTCGAAAAATTCCTGGTTCATTGAGTCCTATAGAAAAAAAATAAGAATAATAATAAAATATTTCATTAAGAGAAAAAGAATGAAATTTATTGACCACAATCTTTAATATAATCAATTGTTTGTCGAACAACAATTGGTATAGTTTCACCTGGTTCATTATCTAGAATACTGAATTTAATTTAATTTAATTTTAATTATTGAAAATTTCTCGATTTAATCAAATTACAATTGAAGTGAAACATGAAATTTTGTTGTTAGTCGCATTTGATTTTTTGGTAATTCCAAACGAATAACAGGATCAAAACTATATTCATTAAAGATTTAAGAATTCATAAATGGTAAAATTATTGCTTCGTTTTTTTTGCTTACTTTTTTACTTCAACAGGTATTCGAATATTTTCAAGATGAACATATTCTTCAAGTTCACTAAGATGATTTATATAAGTCACTTTACGTGAGAATTTTGCACTTCAAATTGAGAAAAAAAACAAACGAATTAGATGAGCTGCCGACAATGCGACATTTTAAGCAAAAAGGGTTTTTTAGCGTTTTTTTTAATCATGGTTGGATAGGGTTCGTGGAGTTAACTTTGAATATGCCGTCTTTGACATATTCAAACAATGTTCTTTGTAATGAAACTCAGCAAAGATGCAACCAGTACCGATACAGATTTCAGACTGATCATTACTGTAGATCAGTCATTACCGGTGTGTTTTATTAATTTTTTTGTTCTTAGTATCTCATAAAGAATATGTCATGAAACTGTGTTGAAAGTTGACTATATCAAATATCAGTATCTACAGATAGAATAGTAGACCGGCACTGGTATCGGTCGCGAAAAATC
Organism: Rotaria sordida; assembly: GCA_905250125.1. Lineage (NCBI taxonomy): Eukaryota > Metazoa > Rotifera > Eurotatoria > Philodinida > Philodinidae > Rotaria > Rotaria sordida. Next base: position 58,462 of record CAJNOL010000618.1, on the reverse strand, counting down.
CAGACTGTTTCCATATCTAGTAAATCAGGTTAAACAGACCTAGAAAGGTCTATAAAAGTTGAAATATACCAAAAGTAGAGTCCCGTATCGAACTCCGAAACTCGATTCCGACTCGGAATAATCGTGTAGAATTTTTTTTGGAGTCAATTTCAGAGTTACGTCAGTCAAGTATTTGTACTTTTACAATAATAACAAGTTTACTCTTCATATGTTAAGTAATGAAGACAAATACTATTCATTTATAAATAAACTTCAAGAAAAACAAAACATCAGAGAGATGTTCTCATTAACAAATAGTGTTAAAAGAAATTTATATGCTAGTCAAAAAAAATTTGACTTCGCAGGACTCTAACCAAAAGCATCAAGTCTCGGTAGTGTCAATATTTATCCAAGTTTTTTGACTTCAATCGTCATATGATTAGAAAAAAAAATGCATGCTTTTCGAAAAATATTGTTTCATGGTTGAAAAAATCCATTTCTTCATTTCGATGCTTACAACCCGTCACCATTCTTTTCGAATACTCGAACCAGTGCTTCCTGAAAGGTCGAAATTTGACAAAAATTAGTTTTAAATATTGAGTGTACTATTCGGTTCAGATTTTTCTGCTGCTTCTGAATATCTATGATATTCGTTTCATTTGAAACTAAAGTTCTGATGATCAAAATCTTTAACTTCAGATAAATATTGCGGTTACCAAGGCTTAATGTTCTTGATGTATTTCAATTTTCAATCCAAAAATATACCAAAAACGACATTTTTATAGATAACTCGACAAGCTCCATCCAACCATGACGAAAAACGTCAAATTTTTCTTTTTTCTCTCAAATTTCGAATTGCTGTCACTTTATAATAAAAGATAAGATAAGAATTTTCTACCTTATTAATGAACGAAGAACTGGCCAAAGAAATTTAACCCATTTTGTTGGATGTACTACATAAAGTGCTTTTAAATTTTTCTTGTATCTAAAATAAAAATAAACAATCACTTAAAGAATTCTTATTTCATATTGAAAAAAAACAAAATCTTACTTTCGATCAATTTTAAGATAAGATTTCATTAACCATCCATATGATGGTCGATTATATGAACGTAATCCATAATGAAAATATATCAGAACATAATCCATATCAACATATTGATCAAATGCTTGTAAAAAATATCTTATTTAAAAAGAAAAAAGTAAAATAAATGTTCTTTTTTTTGTTGTTGAGAATAAACATTTTGTTTTTACTTGAATAAGCATTCACGAAATTTAATAACTGTTTTAAATTCACTGTTTTTAATCAACTCTTGATTCGGTAAACGACATGCTGAAAAAACAATTGTTTTACGACCAAATTTATCATCACCACAACATTCAATAATTCCATATTCAGCTATTTTTGTCATTAATTGATAATCAACATCTTCTGTATCATGTAATTCCTTTATATAAAAATAAATATTGATTAAAGGATAGGTGCGCATAAGATGTTGGTTTGACTCAAAGAATATTTTCAGTTACTTTATTGGTGAAGTATGGCGACTCTTTTAGTAATAAATTTACGCAAAATTGTTACAATTGAACTTTCATTGAACCCTCACTTGCTTAGTATTAGCCCACAACGAACATTTTCTCCCTGCCTCATTTCACATAACAACTACTATTACTTCATTCGAAGTCTTAAAGTGTATACATTACGTTTAGAGCACTTTTTAGACTAGTTTTGAGTGTATTTCATCAGACTAATCTGACTTTTGATCAAAATCAATGGTATATTTGAAATCAGCACGAAAACCTGAGTCAATCGATATACTTTCTGAAAATTTTAAGAGTAATTTTATTTTCGTCGAAAAATTCAGTCGAGATCTCACTCACACTTACATCAAAAAATGAATCTAATAGAAACACCAGTCTGACTGTAAAAAACAAATTCTGTAAATCTCAAGAGTTAAAAAAATTTAACAGAACAATAGGTTAATCAATAAAAACAGTCTTTCAACTCATTTCATTTTTTTCACCTAACTCTAATAGACAATAGTGACCGAATTCCGTGAGTCCTGAACTACTGAAACTATCAAAAGTGTAACTACACTCAAGAAACTATCTGAATCGTATGAGTGTAGGTTTCGGCCCTCTCTAAAGTCACAGCCACACGCATATTTGAATATCCATGAGAAAAAATTGTGCCGCATGTCTGTCATCTCTCGTGACATTTCTGATATCTAGAGTTTTTGGATGTCAGACGCCACTGTAGTTGTTTAAAATTTGTGGGTAAACAACGCGTGGTGATCCTAAGGAGATTTTAACTGAATTTTTTGAAGAAAATAAAATTATTCTTCAAATTTTGAAAAGTATATTGATTGATTTAGATTTTCGTGCTGGTTTCAAATATACCATTGATTTTGGTCAAAAGTCAGATTAGTCTCATGAAATACACTCAAAACTAGTCCAAAAAAAATGTCCTGACTATAATGTGTGCAATTTAGGACTTTTTGAATGAAGAAATAATAATTGTCATATGAAGCGAAGCAGAAAAGAATGTTCGTTCTGAATTAATACTAAGCAAGTGAAAATCCAATGAAAGTTCAATCCTAACAATTTTGTATAAATTTCTTATTAAGAAAAATCGCCATATTTCACCAATCAAATGGCTAGAAATAATCTGTGAACCAAATCAACATCTTAAGCATTCGTGTCATTTTAAAACAATAAAAGAAAAAATTTTACTCACTGTTGGTTCATTTCCTCCTAATTCCGATTCAAAATCATCATCAATAATACCATCTGATGTTATAGTTCCTTTGATTAATCCTCGACTTTTATTTGAATTCGATGCTGTTCCATTACCATATAGATCTAAATGTCAAAACAATAAATTATATTATCAAATAATCAAAAATAAAAAGAATAAGGTCAGTAAATTCAAAAGCGTTATTTACCACCACCGATATTCTCATCGTCACCAAAATTCAAATCATTTTGTTGATCATCAAAACCGAGTTGTTGCCGTATATCGGTACCACCTAAGAGAAAAATTGAGCATAAACCAATATTAGTAAAAGCATTAGAATTAAAACAGAAAACAAAAAAGAATTTAATATTATATATTTATATGCCCATGTAAAAGCATTAGCTATTAGTTAATCTAATTTAAAATAAACCATTTTTTATTCTTACCGTAGTCTAATTCATAATCATCGAGTTCTTTACAAAAAATATGAGAGATAAGATTTATTTTAAAGATATATTAATTTATTTTTATAGATTTGAAAGAAAAAAAGAATTATTATTTACCTTGATCAGCTATTAAATCAATATGATGTTCATCATATTCAAGTTGTGGAGGATCTTCAATACTTGTACGTCCTGTTGGAACATTATTCCAATAAGGATGTTTGTCTAAATTAGAAGAAAAAATAAAAAAATAAAAAAAAGATTTTCTTTTTCAATAAAAAGCATACATAGCAATAATTAATCTGCACATGACACTTTATTGGTGTGGAAATAAGCAAAAGAAAAAAAGAAAAAAATCTTCCAAAATCTTATTTATTCAATCAATATTTTGTCATTATAATTCTTTTTTTCGTAATCAAATTTTTTTTTTTATGTTAACAATAGTAACAAATCGAATATAGTGAAAACAGTAATGAGCAATAATCAATCAATTACTACACATAAAAATCCATGCATGATTACTCAAGCTGAAACGATTAATGTGTAAATATTTTCACAAAGACACAATCTTACAAAAATTACACTAATCTTTCAAGTGATTATTTACATGTATTTACGCTACAAATCTCGGAATCTCTATTCTCATGAAAACAACAAAAAATATATAAAAACATACAGGAACATAGATACAAAGTTCGTGTACTGTAACTTAAGGAGATTGATTATATTCGAATCAAATGAATGCTTTCACTGCTAAACTAACGAGTATTAAATATGAGCTGTCCATAGTGTACATCGACCGAGATATTCAAATTTCAAGGTACAGTGCTGTACAAAAGTTTTTCGTACGATTTTCAAACCAAATTATTTTTCTCTGAAAATATTTGGAAAGAAAAAACAGAATCCATATGAACGAATAGAAGTAAACATGGACCATATTTTGACAATTGAAACTTTTCCAAGATAAAATATGACATGATACATATGTCAACTCTTTATCTCTGTATTTATGCGTGAAGAAATTTTTTTTTAACTATCATATTAAATCATTGGGAGAAGGTTCTTAAACTAGCGATAATCTTCGAAAATAATCTAATACCGTAGTTAAAAAACAATTTCTTCACATAAATACGGAGATATTCAATTGTCGAAATATAGTCCGTGTTTTCTTCTATTCATTCATATTGATTCTGTTTTTTTTTCTAAACACGGTCAAAGAAAAATAATTTGATTTTAAAATCATACAAAAAAGTGGCTACCTCAGACTGTTATAAGTTCAGTTTGTGTACGATTCAACTTTCTGAGTTAAATTTTTGTATCGATATACTACAGACAATAACTGTACTATTAGCAAAAATTGTATGAAAAATGTTGTCCAACACTTTACTTACAGTCTACGTTATGTGTTTACACCTTCGACATTACAGCAATATTAATTTTTTGTTTTCTCGTCATGGTTGGATAGCGCTCGGTAATTTACATGAAAAAAAAACACATTGACGCATATTCAAAAGCAACTTCAGAGCAGTCAGAATTTTGTATCTATTACTCTTATATTTAACAATAATAGTATTTTGAACTTTTTTTGTAAAATCTCTTTTGAATATTTATGATTTTGTTTTTTTTTCTTGTATAACTCGCCGAGTACAATCTAACCATGACGAAAAAAAGAAAAATCAATACTACTAGAATTTTGAAGTGTGGACATATGACACATCAAAATTCGAATATGTTGGTCCGTGTACGCAAAATTTGCAGTAAAAGCGAGTTTTGATTGCTAGTGAAACTAAGGGTAGAATATAAAGGAAGTAACAGCATGTGCATGTATGTTGATTTTAAAACGTCTTAATAATGTACGAAATAGTATATTTAATCTTCTAATTCTTAATTTATTCCTCGTATGGACAGTCATGCGTTTTCGATTTGCATAAAAACAACTATTATCTTAAATAGTATTGTAACTTTCTTAAGTAAATAAATCGGTAGGACAAAAAAAAAGGCTCATGTCATACTATAGGATACATTAGCCGCAAGATATTTTTCTTTTAAGCCTTTTATGAATAAGTTTGCATGCCTTAAGAATATTCTTATAATAACATGTAAAAAAAAATCAGGTCGTTTATACATTAATATGAGTTTCTTTAGAAAGCAATCGTCAGCAAAGAAAAGTAAATCATATATAAAGAAATATATTTTTCTTTAATCGTTATTTGTAAAATCTCAAGATTCAAATAAAATTCTTTATTATAAAAGAAAAAAATAATAATAAAAATTCTATGAATTACCAGCTGGTAATAAATTCATTGGAATTTCATTATTTGCATAAAGATCATCTATATTATTTTGTGAATTATTTGAAGCTTTATAAGCATCTTTTTGAGCCAAATCTGATGAATTATGTTTTAGCAAATCATTACTAGTTGAATTATTTGTATTATCTGTTGATGTTGATGACATAATTTAAATTAAAATCTATAATCTAAAAGTTGGACGAAAAGAAAAATCTAACATATTCATGTTCTTATTTTAAAAAAACAAGAAGAAAAGAATTATTGTTAAAGCAAAGAAATAAGATCGAAAGTGCAATCGAAATAAACGCCATCAGTACGATTATCACAAAAACTTTTCAAATAAATATATTTCGACCAAATAAGAAGAGAAAAACAAAAGAAAACAAAAATAAGAGAAGAGTTTATCAACTTGTTTAAATAAAATCAATCACAAAACGGATTAATATGGAAAGAATAATTTATACAAAAACTGTTCATTTTAATCAGTTTGTTAATGTATCTAGAATAAAATATAAATAAAATAAAAATAATATATATACGTATATATATAGATTTTCTTACGTCGTTTTAATGGGCTTGGTCCTTCACACATTTCACATACATCTTTACGTGTTTTAATAAATGGTTCATTGATATATGTACAAACTTCACATGACCATGATGAATAAACTCGATCTTGTTCTTCTATAAGTTGTAAAAACAGATTCATTTATGATAAGAGAAGTAAAAGAAAATCATGATTTACCTTCTAGTCTTTTTAATTCTTCTTTAAGTTTCTTATTTTTGAGTGTTGCTTCCTTATCACTAAGATTAATGTCGAAATCATCCTAAATTAATAAATATAAGTAGAGTTATATATATTTAAAGGGTGTTCCATAATCACTGAGCATAAATTTTCAACCAAATTTTTTATATTTATTCTTGACATAGAAGGTTACAATTTGTATTACATATATATGTATATATCTAACCAAGATCTTTCATTTTCTAGTTTCAGTTCTCTAGCTAACACTAGTACTGAAATGCATGAACAAGATTAACATATATAAATTGTCATACTAGATTTTTATAATTATTTTTACTATGTAGGCAATCCCAATAGAGCAGCCTAAGGATGTGAGTTTTCAGTGAACTGCTCACCGAAAACTCGCATTGACGTTCACTCAGAGATGGAACCAGTCTGAAATCCGTACTGTTATCATCTCTGCGTTCATTGATTTACCTGATATATTCGTACTGTACGGATGTGTCAATATTTTAGTGAACGCTGATCTAGCATAGTCAGTAAGTTCACTGTCCGTATTTTCACCGAAACTACACATCTTTAGAGCGACTAAAGATTGTTTTAGCTATATAGGAATGCATTTATATCTTAAATGTCCATCAGTGAAGAAAATAGGAAAAGATTCTAAATGGTTTGTATTGAATTTAAATCGTCTTAAAATAATATGGACTATTGATTGCATGGCTCGTAGCATAATTGTTTAATGAAAGTATACAATCAATAGATAGCAATACTAAATTTGGTTATGTAGGAAGAACAAAAAAAAATGTGTGGAATGTAATGGAAAAGTGTTTGATATATTTTTACAATTAGAAAAAGAAGATGTAAAAGAATGGAGGAAATTTTCGAAAGAAAAATGTGTAAACTGATAGATGAAATACCTTATCAGTAACAACTAGTCATAGAAAGCAATGGAGAGTATGTTTAATTTACATTTTTGAAAAAATTTGTCTTATAAAGTTATTTTTTTATCAGATGTTTATAAACATCACTGGTCGAGAAATAAAAATGTCACAAAAATCAAGTAGAAAAATTCATGTATTTTAATCGTGTTCATGCATTTCGATACTAGTTTTAATTAGAGAGCTAAAATGTCGAAAAATTAAAGATCTTGATTAGATATATATGTGATAAAACTTTCAGTCTTCTACGTCAAGAAAAAAAATATGAAAAATGTCGTTGAAAATTTATCCTGAGTTATTATAGGACACCCGTTATATGCATCTATATTTGTTAGCTTACGCTTTCAATTTGTTGTAAACCCTGTAGATAATCACGACGATCATTGATTAAATCTATTTCAAAACCTGTTATTTGTTCAAGACAACTTTTTTGTGCTAGAACTAAACAAAAGAAAATAATCATGTTTTTTTTTTAATTGATTGAATTTTATAAATTCTATAGAGACTAAATTACTATAATCAGTATCACTAAGTGTTGACCGATCAATCTCAGTCAATTGTGGATCATTATTTGATGAATTTGTTGATGAAGATGAATTTGTTGCTGATAATTGTGTATCCTGTTCATTAGATTCATCATAAATAGGTGTAGCACATTCAACACCAGCTTGTGTTGCTTGAACATCTGGTTCATGAAACAAGTCTAAATTATCATGAAAATCGCTCTTCAATATCGTGTAAACTCTATAAAACATGTTAGTGTAGAGATTAATCGTGACATTTTATGAACTGAAGTCACTGAAATAAATTATTTTCTCATCGAATTGTTTTCAAAGAACTAGTATTTATCCTTATTTTTTCTAATTAGACAAACATCTGGTCGACTTCATATTAGTTTCTTTCTTTTAATGGTTTCAGCTGTTCTATTTTCAGTTATATGCAGAAAAGATCGTTTGACCAGAAAAAATAATACACAAATTATGGATGATGTGAAATAACCGAAGCTTATTTATTGACTCTTATTTTTTAAAGGAAATATAAAACGTACGCCATATTATTCAATATACCTGTTAGTCGTAACATTATCTTTCAATATTTGATCATAAAAAGTTGATTTGAATGAAGTCGTACCGAGAAATTTGAAATGTCTGCAAAATGGAAAGGTTTGCCTGTCAGCGTACTAAAACATCGAAAAACTTTTGAATCACTAATTGAATAGACTCTCTTAAGCCCTTGAATATGACTCATTAAGCTTTTGTTTTATCTAAAATACTTCAAAACTAAAACAAGAAAAATCCATTAAGAAAAAATGCTATTTTGGTGTCTTACAGTTCATGGTGTTTTACATGAGTAGTTTCTACAATAAAATATTTTATATAATTTTGAGGTCTAGACAAGTTCGAGTCATTCATTCAAAAAAAAAAGTAAAAGTTGATAATTCAACATCAGAATCAATTTCAGAAGAAATTCATGATTTTCTGCAGAAAGAAAATTAAATCAATGAGAAATTCATATCAATCTCTTAATAAACTTATTAGAAAAATGATGTATGTGTGTGTTTCTAATACATCAGTACCAATTGAACGTGTGTTTTCTAAAAGCAATCTTTTAATGAGATTGCATTGTTCAAATTTGTCAGAAGATAAGATTTGCATTTTAACTACAATAAGATATAAAATTGATATTTTTTTTTGTTCTTACCTTGTAAAACTGTATGAAAGAGAACAGATGATTTTACTGCTCTTATTTTATGTTGATAAGATTATTTAGTAGTTATGTCATTTTATTTTATGTGAGGTTGTTCTTATTTTGCTTTTGTGCATAGAAACTAGGAAGAAGACATTGTATGATGAAAAACTTGTTATTAACATTGTTGGTAAAAAGAAACAGAAAAGGTAAAAAAGAAGCATCGCTATTCATTCATTTCGATATTAAGAATTGTTGAACCGATGTAGATTTAAATTGTATACATACAGTGGAAGTGTCTTTGGTAAATGTCTGTGCTTATTATAGTCCTTTGATCTGAAATTTTAATTGTTTTTTTTCAGTTTTAATGTTTTTTTTTTCTATTTTTTGTATGCAATAAATCATGCTTATTATGCATCCAGACTATGATCATATAGAGATCATGATTCATCACAGTTAACAGTATTTTAAAAGGTGACAGCTCTTGAAAAAGTACAAATGATGAGTCATTTTATGCATTCATGACATTTGTCTTGTCTTATCTTGATTATTTTTATATCACTGCGGCGTATTTCGTATATTTTTCTTGTTTGAATATTTACTTATCATCTAGTTAAAAAAAGAAATAGAGATTCATTATAAAACTGAATATTCAGTAGCGATAATATTTAGCATGATGACTATTTGATGAGATGGTCAAAAACAAAAAGAAATATATTTTCTCATAGATCCTGAAATAGTTTATTAACAATGATCTTTTGTTAAGGAAATCTATTGTCATGCATGTCAAATATATAGTGGTGGACAAAAGTTTAGAGCAGTTGTATTTTTAAGTTTTCTTCTCGATGGTAATAGCTAGCAAGATTCTGAAAAAATAGTTGTGCAGCCGAATGGATTCTCTATTAGTATTGATAAGCCGAAGACTGCTTAGATGAGGATTTACGGAAAAGCAAGATCCTCAAAACCAACCTTTTGACTTCTATTCAAAGCTTTTAAGAAAAAAATTTTATATGTTACATCTTCGATCTCTTCATAATCTTCCTTCATCGAACTGTATTCAATTTATAGAAGGTCCAAAAGCGTCAGATATAGTAAAAATATTGAAATTTTCAATAAAAAGAAGAGAAAAATGCTTCTTGGACCTTCTGTAAATTAAATACAGTCCGATGAAGAGGAAGGTCATGGAAAGGTCGGATATGTATCATTTTGTTCAAAATTATTTTCTCTATTAAATAAAATCTTTCTTCAAAAGCTTTACATGAAAGTCAGAAATCTGTTTTTTTGCAAACTCTCATTCACACAATTTAGTTGGAGTATTCAAACCTGTCAATCCTAATAGAGAATCCTTTCAGTTGCACAAATGTTTTTTTTTAAAGTTCTTGCTAGCTACTATCGTAGAGAGGCAAATTTAAAAATACAACTACTCTAAACTTATGTGTACCATTATATGACTTCAAAAAAGTTTGTGTCACAAACTTTTCATAAATCCAGTTTAATGATCTGTTAGTCATATTATACCATTATATATATGTTCTATCGTGTCCTCTAGCAAACATCCAAGTATTAGTAATCAAATAATAAAAATTCATTTCACGAAAAATGATTAAACAATCTATTTCTTAGCCTGTATTTGAGATCAAAGAATTATAGTTAAAATTAATTTTACTTACGATTTACGACAGGTGATATAGCAGAAATTAGTGATGATTGTTGTGGCGGTAATAAACTAGGTGTAATTGGTGTAGTTGGTATTAATTGAATTTGGCTCACATCAACATTATCTTCATCGATTCGTCCATGTTCACATGGTTCAGAATGACGTGTATGTTGTTGATCAACATTATCATTGTGTATTAAAACCAAATCATCATCAGCTTGATTAATCAACAGAAAACCTTGATTTTTGTCATGACCATTTTCATCTTTCTTTGTATTTTCATATCTATATGGTATCAATCGAGTTTTCAATTGTGAGATTGAAAATTTGTCATGAGATGTCGTTGGAGAATTGTTATACACGTTTGCAGACTAAAAATAATAACAATAATAAAAGAAAAAAGAATTGTTTTTCTTTCTTAATTTTACTTGTTCTTGTCGATCAGTAAGAGTATTATCGGATGTCGTTGTTTCTAATTGATTTGTATTATTACTTCCTTCAGTATTTGAATGTTGTGTAATTTCAAACATTTCACTTTCATTTGGTACTTGACTTAAGTAAAGCAAAAAGAAAAAGAAAAAAAGAATACTGCAATTAACATAAATAACATATAAAAACAAAACAAAACCCACAAAATGATGATAGCGAATGAGCAAATTATGAACTAACATTTAAACCTACCAAATTTCAAAATCTGCATTATTTAAAATTAAAGAATGTTGTTTTTTTGATGATCGACTATTTTTAAATATAGTCGGCATTGATCTATAATGATGAGATTTAGCAGAAGAATTTTTTAATCCACTGCTAATTCCACAGATGTATTAGTTTTCTAAGTTTTTCTTTTTTAGTATATTTTAATGATTCACACACCTGTTAGCTGAACGATTTGACGATGATCTTGACATTTTATTGTAATAATGTAAAGATCTTATATTAAACAAATAATGCAATCAAGATGATGTGTGTTCTTTTTTTATGTTCCACTTAACAGGTAAGTTAATAATACAGATGTGAAGACTTCTAAAAAAAATAAAAACAAAATAAATATAGAATACGAATTTTGATTCGCACAAAACAAGAGAATGTTCTTTGGACGCCACTATCAATAGATAAATGAATAGCAAAGGAGAAATACTCAGGTAGACATGACAGATGTCGTTGAAAATTGTTTTTTGAATGGATGTACGACGAAATGAAATTCAAGAAAAGAAAAATATTTTTATTAAATGTTTGTTTATTAAGAAAAGTGGGTCGATACGAAAAGACAAAAAATAAGTTGAAATTATGTCAACTGACATTATAAAACTTATGTATCATCATTGATGACGTATGACATGTCATGTTGCTTCCTTTAACAATGAGTTATGCCAGTAAGATAAACTTGGGACATGATGACTTGATGAAATATATCGATTAGACAAAAACAAAGTGTTCTTACATTTACAAGGAAATATTTTCAAATAATTCACTCTGTTTGTCATCATATTTTACAAATATGCAGGAGATCATTAGAGAAGTGTAATTTCCAAAGATTTTCACCTCATGATTGGATTTAATCGAGAAAACGACTTTTTAATAGATTCTCCCTGTAGGAGTCGAGTTTTCGAAAAATATTATTTCAACCTGAAACTTTGTACACATGAAGATCTCGATTAGACTATTTCATATATAAAGTTTCATCAGCTTTGGATATCGCATTGCTAAGATATGAATTTCTACTATTTTCTTTGAGGATACCTCCCTCTTTCCGAAGTTTCTGGGGAATGGCTCATCAGAAAATTTGCGAATTTTTAGAACAGGTAGATCTTGATGAGTAGAGCAAAAGTTGTCATAGGCTCAAAGTTCTCGGATGCTGTCTTCTATAAGATAGTTAGATCAGAATAGCCACAATTTTCATTCCCATTACTTCGGAATGTTAGATTCGATCGAACCGAACATTTTTTTACGACTACTAGACACTCTTTGGAGTAGATGTCTTTTTATTTTTTGTCCTTTGAATAACAAAGCCAGAAAATCGAAAGTATCCTTAAAAACTCATGTTTTTTTTTAATAGAGGCTTTTTTGTAAGAGCAACCAAAAATCAGCACAATAATATTTCTTGAAACAGAAAAAACTTACCCATTCCAAACAGTGTATTGTATATGTAAAGAAAGTTTCAGCTTGATTGGACGTACTAGGCCGAAGAAACAGGAACATTTCTACACTTTTTTTATGAAAAAGTTGGTTGAAGAAAAATTCGATTCACTATTTCCGTTACGTAAATTTGAGTTTTTAATGTTTAAAGATTATTCTTGAGTTTCAAAATGTACTTAGTAGATAGACACTACTTCAAATTATACAATAGCTACAAAAAATTTTAAGGCACCCTTAAGTACTGTATTAGATAAAGGTATATTGAGAAATCCATATCTTGACAATGCGATATCCAAAATTGATGGAACTTTATATATGAAATGATCCAATTCAGACCTTCATGTGTACAAAGTTTTCGGTTGAAATAATGTTTTGGAAACCTGCACTTCTGTCGGAGGAATTTACTAAAAAGTCTCTATCTGAATCAAATTCTAACATGAGCAAAAAATCTTTGGAGATTACTCTACTTTAATGATCTTCTGCATATTGGTAAAGTATGGGAACAAACGGAATATATCACTTCAGAATGTTCCTTCATTAGTAGAAATATGGTCTTACTAGAAATAAAGTAAAGAATAACTGTTTGTTCAATTCAAAATTTAGCTTAATATACACGAATAAAGCAATGAGAGTATGACATTAACTTACTCACATCGTTGTATATGGTTTACACTCTTCTCAATATCGTATTTGTATTTTTTCACAATGGAATCAAATTCCGCAAGATTTCAATCTTATTTCACGAAGTTCAGCTAGTTTATATGCAATAAATTTAGAAGAACAAATCAAAGTATTTCATTTTCATCACTCAACACATTTTCAAAAATTACTACAACAATAGAAATGATTGAGTTTTTCTTTTTCGAAGATCATGGATATTCTCTGTTAATGAAAGCGTTAAACATTTTTACTTCTAGTGTTTGTATGCTTTTAATAGTTTGTTTATTTTGCAACAATTACAACTGTTGCATGATTGTTGATTTAAGAATACTTTAAAAATACAAAAATATGATCAACAATTAATACAAGGACATTCATTTTATTGTTCTCATTGATTTAATATGTTTATCTATATATTACCACCAAGAGAAATTTCAAGTGTGATACCATCTCATCAATAGCCATCCGAAAATTATAGATATACTCTCATTGATAAAACACTTCTGTTTCATTCTATATGTTTTAAAAGCATATATATATATATATATCTTAAATTGACAGCATGTGAAGCACGTTCAGTCACTGCGTAATCGGTGGTACTTCTACCATGAAAGTATTTTTCACGATTGCTTTTATAGCATGTATTGAGAGCAGTACAACAATAACAAGTAATATCGTCAGCGGGAATACTATGTTTGCAGCAAATATTTGAATTTGATTTTGAATATCGAATCCACATAAAAAGGAAAAATGCTTTTGAGAATTGTATCGAAAGTGCTTATATTTTCATTTCAATAATTTTGTATTTCTTTTAATGAATGTAAAAAATTTTAATTGAATAACATTATCATTGGATTTTTGCATATTTTTAGCAATGTAGGTAACAGCAAGTACTATACTTATCTAATAAAAGTTGTCATCTCTTTTATATTGTACGTTCAAGTACATCCACTTCAATTATGACGATAACATAAGTCGATAGCCTTGGATACAAATCATTTCGTTAACTGTTGATTACTATCATTGTTTACATCAACTTATGACGTTAAGGAAAATATATAATTCTGTTCGCAATAAAATCAATCTCAATTTAAAGAACTCAACAGACAGTCTAAATCACTTTTTATATATTTTCAACACTCTCATTTATTAAAACTTCATTAATGCCATTTGATCATAGAAGTTGGCTTATATTTACTAGCTGTCTAAAAAAAGAAAACTGTACTTAATTTTATCAATCATTCTATGTTCTATATCATGAAACTAAATAATACGCATTCATCACTTTATATTAATCTAACCGTTGCATGTTTTTCAATGACAATAATAGACTTGAATTAGTATAGAACTGTAAAATAAAACAAAATAATAGAAATGAAAATTTTCGTCTAAAGTTATAAAAAATAACAATTTTATTTTTATCTCACACAGAATAACAACGTCAATGATATATCAGGATAAAATAATATAATATTAATAAGCAATTAATAATACATAGTTATTTCGAGATATATCGATGACAATAACAACTGCACAATAACTATAGAGTGCAATCAGAAAAATAAATAATTCATAAAAAATTAGTTTTCGTTACGATAAAATACAAGTGTATTTTTGCTAGTAGAAGTATATACATGATTATATATAGAACAATAACTGCCTATATTCCAAGCAATCGAATAATTACATATTCTATTTACATACCAAACGTTATACAAAATGCCATTGTTGGTAACTCATGATTAAATTACTGTCTGTGTTGGTTTTTTTCCTGTTCTACCTATTTAAATTTTAGTAGTGTAAGTTAGAATATAGCTGACGTAAACAAGTGTTTCTACTGATTTGTCTAACATTTTAATTACAGATACTTCAATTGCACACTTGATATAATTTTAAACAAATGCTGATCTTCACATCTGAAATCTTTTTAAAATTATATCTAAGATTCAAATGCTATTGATTCAGTTTGGACATTTGTATATTGAGGTATTTTATCTATCTCGCTTCCTTTAATGTAATACGATCAGTATGAAGCAAGATATAGAATATTATAAATATTTAATCATTTATTGCTTACCATACGATAGTTACATTACAGTGAACCGTTGATTGTTATATTCAATTCATTGAAATACTTTTATTTAGAATAGTTTAATTGAATAAGAAACCATTGAATGCTTTTTATAGTTTGAATTGTTGCACATCGATCTTGTGAATTTCATAGAAAATACAGAATGCATTCAATTCCATGGACCATCGCTAAATATATCATTTCTGTTTTTTTTAGTTTTTATTCATTGAATGATATCCTCGTACGACTTTATTGCATGACCTTTTGAAATATTTTTTTCTATAAAAAAGAACCGATAAGAAACTTTGCAAAAAATGAATCAAGATAAGTTCTTTTTTTTGCACAGTAGAAATGTATTAGTAATAGTTAATTGTTTTTGATACTGTCGTCAACTTATATTTCTAAAAACTAAGTTCTTACAAGAACTTTTCAGTTTTCTAAAAAAAAATCAAAATTTATCAGTTCAATTGCTATTGCAGTAAACAATTATAAATAACTTCAAGACATAGAAGAAAGTTTTTGTTTATATATCATATATTGTATTCATCCTTGGAATAGTAATACTTATGTAAGAAATATTATAGAGAAATGAAATCAATGAAAAATCAGCGATAAATTATGCAGTAAAATTGAAAAATTAGAATAATCACTTATACAATCCCCGATTAAAGACGCGCGGGATCAATTTTCTTTAGTTCCGATAATCTTTTTTTCTAGTGGTTCCGATTATCATCTCAACAAATCTAATCTGATTCCGGTTTAGAGAAAAGTATTTCAGAATTTATTCGTATCATATCTAAAACAATTTCTCCGCTACTCATTTTTTTTTGATTTATTTAGTCGATGACTAGCACTTTTTTGAGTCAGCTTTCTTAAATTATGTTCTGATTGATATGATTTATAAGATAATTCGCCTAAAACTATAATATATTTCACCTTAACCTTTAGATTCAGTTGGAATAACTTTTTTCTCGTAGTCCTGGTTACCAAGACTAAATGTTGGTCCCGCACATCTCCACCCTAGATCAATTTAAATCTAGTGAAAAATAAAATAAAATCAACTCATAAAAAAACTAATAAATAGTGGTGGACAAAAGTTTAGAGCAACTGTATTCTTAAGTTCTCTTCTCGATGGTAATAGCTAGCAAGAATCTGAAAAAAATATTTGTGTAGCTGAAAGAATCCTCTATTAGGATTGGTAGATCCAAAGATTTCAGCAAAACTGCTTGGATGAGAGCCTGTAGATAACTAAGACCACCAAAATCAGCTTTCTGGCTTCTATTCAAAGTTCTTGAAAAAAGATCTTATTTGATAGAGAAAATGATTCTGAGCAATATGATACATCTCTGATCTCTTTATGACCTTCCTTCTTTGAACTGCATTCAATTTATGGAAGGCTCAGAAAGCCTCAAATACGGCAAAAACATTGAAATGTTCAATAGAAAGAAGAGAAAAATGCTTCTTGGACCTTCTGTAAATTAAATGCAGTTCGATGAAGGAAGGCCATGGAAAGGTTGGATACGTATCATTTTGTTCAGAATTATTTCCTCTATCAAATAAAATCTTTCTCCAAAAACTTCGAATGGAAGCCAGAAATATGGTTCTGGAGGTCTTGGTTGTCCGTAGACTTTCATCTAAGGAATTTCGTTAGAGTCTTTGGGTCTACCAATCTCGATAGGCAACCCTTTCAGCTATACAAATATTTTCGTTTTAGATTCTTACTAGCTATTACTATCGAGGAAAAAACTTAACAATACAGCTGCTCTAAACTTATGTTTTCCAGTACACTTTTCAGATTTTACAGTCATTCAATTATTAAAAAAAATGAAATATTAGTTTTATCATATGATGTCCTCTATGAATTTCCCTGGAAACTCATTCAACTCCTGATGTACTTGATCAATGTATACATACAAGAAATATATAAAGTAATGAGCATATTATGATATAACAGAGAATTCTTCTATATCTTGACAGTGTCAGTGTCATGGAAGGATACACACAGGATTTGATCACTCGTATATTTTCGATCAAGTATACTAAGACTTGAATGAATTTCTAGGCAAATCCGTAGAAAACATCGAACCAGTTTAGTCTTAATTAAGTATTTGAATGAATTAACTTTTTAGTACAAATGGTACGAAAAAACGAAAATAGACATAAGCAATTTTTGAGCAGCAAATTTAATTATACGTTGTACCTATATTATATAGCAAAAGTTTGCCAATATTTCAATAAGTATTAAGCGAGATACATAGTGTAGAGTTCAATTTCTAGTTAATTCAATCATTGAATTGAATTCATTCGATCAAAAGACTCGAATCATATTTGTAGTTCTGTATGGAAAGTGAATAATCCAGAACACTTCATAATATATTTAGATTTGTTCATCGAATTCTTCTGAGTTAAATTATACCTGACAAGAGTAGTTTTGAGTTGATTTAACTGGAAATATCTGCAGAAAAAACATCATTGTATATTTTGTGATATAATTTGAATATATTCGAAACAGTAAAATTTAGAGAATTGAAATTGTTATTGGTAACAGAACTTTTTGAATTCTATTTAATCTGAAAGTTTGAAAACGTTACTGTACAAGGTGAGTAACTATACTCAGCTACTTCAATCATTTTTCTCTAATACAAAAATAAGAAATTGTAAACATTTTTATATGAAAAAGTTCTCAATTATTTGGTATATTGATTTTCTATTCAAGTCTTTCCTAGCCTGCAGAAGTGACGGTTTTGTGTCATTGTACATGAAAAAACAAAGTGTCAAAAGCAGAAATATACGAACAGAAAGATGTATAGACCAGTGAATCATATGTTTTGATCGAGTGTTTCTTTCTTTTCTTAGACAAGCATCTGCTTTTACATATGTCTCGTTTACAACTGTCATTTTTTTCTAACTGTCAATCCTGTAACTTAAAAACGATACAAGATTAAAAAAACATGAAGTTAGATATGAATGTGGCGGACTACGCGGAAAATAGAATTAAAAAAAACACATTTTAAAATCGTTCTAGTGGAATGAAAGTTATAGCGTAAATACTCGAAAATACTAATTTAACGTTGATCACGTGACAACTTGAAATTAATTAACAACATAGGATTAATTATATCTTAGATGAAATAATCGGTACCTATTTGAAATATCAAACATGTTTAAATTGCGTGAATTTAAATAAATTTTAAAAAAAATCAATTCTCCCTTGTGAAAATGTTCACTATTAATAGTAGATAGCTTCCATCTACAAACTTAGTCTCGCAGACTCTAATACAACTCATTATTTTTGAAAATTTTAAACATGTTTTATACGATTGTATTTCTCTTGATGAGTAAGCCATACTTCTATTCTTTGATATTTTGATGTTAATAATTACTTGTTTACATTGATAAAAGTCAGCGATAGATCATTGTTGACGAGACAGACAGAGTACATATAAAATATTATGATATGATTATTATATAAAGATAATAATTACTGAATTCTTTGTTTGTTTTTATTCAATATCAATATCCATACTAATCGATATTGACACGAATTTCGGCGACTTGAAAAAACTCATTAATAAATAAAGTATTATCAAAGTAAGATAAATATATCTTCATTGATATTACATATTCATTTATCTAATTCTACATATTTATAGGCATACATTTTTTGAAACTCTTAAAAGATTCAATAGAATAAGTATTTATCGCCAAATTACTAACAACTGATGTTGTTGTTCTCTTAGTGATATCTTATACAATGATCTTCACAATATATGAGACGACTAAAGTACTTCAGTGATCGAACAAAAAATAAATCGTTCATACTAAATTTTTAGCTAATATGATATCATCGACTACTTAAGACTCATTCATTTTTTTTTCAATGACTATTCTTCAATGATTAAGAATTTTCAGTTTTATTTGACAGAAAATGAAAATGTTTCCAAAAGAACTTTTCTTTCATTAGGTGTACTCTCTTTCTATTAACCTCCATCGTTTTAATTTATTATGCTAACATTCATGCAGAACAAGGATTGCTCGTATTTTAGATTACTAAAGAACAACAAGTTCTGGTGATCCAATAGCGGATATATAGAATATGACAACAGATGAGTCAAGTTTGAGTTCTTTTTCTGGTTATGGATTAAGTCAATTTCTGCCTAGTCAAACTTCTAATATTGCTATTGATCCTGCAGATGTAATTTGCATCATATGTAGGATAGAGTTGAAGCAATGCGACTAACACGATTAGTATAATGCCACTGATATACATATATACTATTCCGTTAGTGTGCATCTCAATTGTACGAGCAAGAAAATTCCTATCAAACAACAATAGTGCAGATCGAGATCTGCTCACTACTATACTTAAACACTATTAATATAGTTCATAGATTTGGTTTAATTAGAACTTTACTATATTTTAGTGTTACTGGTCTCGCTCTATTTAGTGTAACACAATTCACATGAGATGAAATATTCAATTCTTCAATGCCTACTTCGAAAGACAGCGAAGAATTTACTATTGTACGGAATTTGCTGAAACAGATGTACCTACGATAATGTAATAAAATAATAAGAAATTCTATGTATTTGATGAACATTATCGTCTGTGTAAACTTCTATTGACAAACGATGTATTTACTTTCCTTGATCTGATGATTTTTTTACTTTAATAAAATTGCATTGCTTGAAAGAATCGAAGGATTTTCTTCAGAAAAGTCATCAAATATATCTGTTAATTAAATACATATCATCCATAGATGAATTACTTGTTTCTAAATTTTTTGGAGAATTATCTCAAACATAAACATCGTAATCAAAAAAAAAATAGTAAAAAAATGTTCAAAAACAAAAATGTTAGTTTCCTTTTCTAAAATCATTGTTCAAATATTTGTTTTTGTTTTCTTGTATATTTCATATACGAAACAAATGAAAAAAAAACCCTGCTAGGTATACAAAGGAAAAAAAACAAATCTGTACATGTGACAAACAAGCACGGTAAAACATACTAACGCAAGGATAAACCGGACAGAAAAAATAAAAAAAAATAAATAAATATAATGAAACTAACAGACAGAGAATATTTTCTAAAATAAAAAACGATAAAACATTTATCTAATTTTCTTCCTCTATTTAAAAACAAAAAAGAACAAAGATGAGTTTTGAGAGGCGGACAAATAAATAGAATATATATAACTATATGTGTTAATGATTTTCTAAAGCATATTTGACTATGGTTAATCGTGCTATTCATTTAGGTTAATCTAGCTTTCTTTTCTTTTTCTTTCCTGTCTAAAAAATACAAGAGTAATAGAAAATATCCTAACTACTATAATCAGGTATAGTCCTTGAAACACAGACAAATCGATAATTTTCGTTATAATTACTATCCCAATATTCTGGACCAACATATGATTCATAACCAATACAAAATTGAATATTATTTCCAGCACATATTCGATCTCGATCAATAGTTAATGTAAATGTAAATCTATCATGTGTACCATCATGTGAATCTACAATATATGTTGCATCATGATCCTGATAAGTCATCCAATTGTCTGTTGTGATACGAATTTTAACTCGTTTATTAAAACCGAATGAAATAATTTTTACTGTTCCATATATTCGATTATCAATAGCATCTAAATTATAATTAAAAAATCTTAATTAAATATTGACATTAGAAATGTATTGATAGAAACAAATTAAATAACATTATTCAACAGACTTACTAGCTTGTTCTAGTGCAATTTTATGACGTGCAACACGATCATCAAAACCTTGAGCATGAATAGGATTTTCAAATTGTTGTTCTAGATAAGTTATTAATTTCATACGTTCTTGATAAAATGATACTAAATTTTCATCACGATTAATATGTAAATCTTTAAATGCTGCACTAGGCACATTAGGTAATTCATCAGATTTAATTACTTTAATTTGACTTAAATCAAGACCAAAATCATCAGCAAAACGTACATTTTTCTTTTGATATGCATCAATTCGATCAGAATTAGTTAATTTAACTGATTGTGATTTTTTTCTTTGATAACCAGAAAAAATTGCAGGCGCAGATGGTTTTAATTGGGTAGATGATGATTTGTCATTATTGTTTTTTTTTGTTAAATAAGCTTGACGTTCAGCATCAAGATCTTCAAGTTGTGTTGTAAATTGAGTTTCTTTTGAAATTGTACTTGCGTCTGTTTCATCATTGTCATCCGTAGATGGAGGAGAAGGTGGAGGCGATACAAATGGACGTCGTTTTAGTTTTACTTCATTTGGAGTACTGGTATCAATTATTAAAATTTTTTCAACAGACGTTTCTTCAGTAGATTGTTCTAGATATTAAAAGAAACAAATCATTTTTATTGAATATATGTATAATACTCTTACCTGAACTTTCAGACGAATTAACTGGTTTATCAGATACATCATTATAATTGTTGACTGAATTAGGTTGTTCTTCCTGTAAACGTTGTTTACGTTTTGAACGAAAAAAACGTGATCGTCGTAATGATGGTCCAGAAGATGTATTAGATGTTAGTCTTGTTTCTTCATCATCTTGTTCTTGTGTTGTATCACCATTTTCAGGTCCATTTGATTGTTGAATATTCGAAGTTTGAAATTGTTCGTTAGTTGTCATCTCGATATTTACATTTCAAGATGATACCAATCTAAAATATGAAGTGTAACGAAAAAAAGTATTTGAAAAAAATAGACGATTATCAATGATCCAAGATATTTAATTTCATTGAAAATTACATTTTATATTTATTTTAATAGTTTACATGAAAGATCAATATAAATCGAGATATGTTATTGAAAAAAACGATCACTATATGTGTCCTTTAAATTTTAACAGTCGGTACATTATATTGAAGTGAATTTTTATTATTCTACCCTACTCAGACATAAAATCGAAAAAGGACATTAACAACAACATATCAACAACAAATAACAATTGACGCTATGACTTTACACGAGATGGATACTCTTTCTCTGTGTTGTGCAAAGTAATCGAACGCAATGGCCCTTCTCTTTTTTTTTCTGTTCTGTTTTCCGATATCATCACCATTAATGCACTGAAAGTCTCCTGTCGGATGATCAATTTTTTTTTCTTTATTATTATAGAAATAGTAAGAAAGCAATACTCGTCGATCTTATTTTCTTTTTTTTTTTTTTGATGTGTTATTAGCTCGTATACTCATGACACTAAATATGAAGATCTTGTTCGGTTAGACAATATGCAAGGCCAACACACTATAGACATAGATACAAGAAAAACCAAGGACACGTGTCTATCTATTAAGAACAAAAGAAAACAGAACTATGTTTTCGATACGATAATAATAACATTTATTTCGTTTTTTTTTCTTAGGGTAATAAATGGATGTGAAGAAAAAAAAGAAAGAAAAGAAACAAGAAGGAAAAAAAACAGGTTCGAGTAAATGTAACATTAAAGAATAATACATATAAGTAAACAGCAATCATAGACTAAAATGTAGGAGGAACCAGGTTTCTCTTACTTTTTACCTTCTGTTAGAAAATATGTTGAACTATTGTCGAAAAACCTGTCTGTCAAATTTTAAAAGACAGTTTTTCTTAACCATTTTCTGCTTCAGAGTATCTATGAAATCTTTAACTCCTCATACTGCTAAAAAAGTATTGTGAGCTTTGATAGAAAATTCATTGAAAAGTTTTTGCTATATTCGCTATAAGTGAGCGGATGCATAATTCCTTCATCACCTTATGTTTCATTAAATATGAGAACGTATTCAAGCACAATAGATATATTACAGTTTGATGCGAAACTTGTTCGACTGAGGAAAAAAAATGATACAAAAAAAAGTAATATCAATTATAGATTTCAACAGAACACAAATCATTATCATATCTATATGTATGTCATAGGGAATTGTTGAGTCAATGGATACTAAATCAAACTTACATATTGATGTTATTATTAAAATCAATACGATTTATTGTTTAAATCCCATCAAAATGTTGCTATTTGATATGTCTGAATAAAAGGATACTTATTGTCACAATGATACGAAACCATATTATTAAATATTCAATATAAAAAAAACACTTTCAGTTATGATATATTGTTAGTTAAATTTAACATCATCAAATAATGATAATTCTAAATATTATCAATATTTGGATTATCGTCGAAATTCATTTTTGAAGTTATATATGTCCACAACAGGTATATCAAATCAAATATTTTGCAATAAATCTTTAACAATAAATATACAATCGTAATATGATAATATAAAAACTTTCGTCAAATAATTAAAAGATGTTTATCATCAACACACACACATATATCACATTCATTTAGAAAAACACAAATTCTTTTCATTGAAATTGTTGACTATTAATTCAAAATAAATTTATTGTCAATTTATAATAGTTCAAATAACAATAAACATTTCAAAGGATCAACGAATGATTTATTTCAACAATACAGTACTTATAAATTCAAAAACAAGATTTCTATATTAAAATTCAGTTTATCATTTAAATAATTGATTTGACTAAAAGATAAAATGTTTTGTATTCATTCTAAAAGAATGATTAAGATATCTATTCATAAATAATAAATAAGCATTAGAAAACCAACGTTATGCTATTATTAATAACAAGACATTCGAATATTTAACAAAATATTAAAATTTTTGTCTTCTTTAAACGTACCTATGTATAACTTCAAAAACAAAATATCCGATTTTTCTACAAAATATTTTGTATGTGCTCCTTCATTATCTGTATCTGAAATAGCAAAACTGATGACTCATCATACATTTCTAATCGTTTATTTTCGTCTAATCAAAATGTTGAGCACTTATGCAGAATAACATTATCTTGTTTCTACTCAATAAAATATGTAAAAAAACACTTGAATTTTCAATTTTATCATTGAAAAAAATTTTATTTGAAAATATTTTCGTATTTATTTTTAACAGAGTCTTAAAATAATTAAAAATGGCTACAGAATAATGTTATTCTTTCTCGTTAGACATTCATTCATTCCTCTTTTCCTCTTTCTTCTCCATTTTCCATTTTTATTTTTTCTTCTCGATATATCCGTCCGTTTATTCTTTCGAATAGTTGACGTTCTTTTTTTTTTTGTTTCGCTTGTATTGTTTCTTCTTCTCCATCTTATTTTTGCTCCCTCTCTCGGCTTCCTCCGCGAAGAAGAGCGCAGAATTGACGAACGAAGAAGCACATACTGCAAGTGATGATGACAGTCTGAAGCAAGGCAGAAAAAGGATATTTAACATCTGTGCGTGAGAGTGAAAAAAAGAGGGACAGACAAGCAAAGCGGCGAGGAGAAAAAGTAGGGGCGAAAATGCGGGCCTTTTTCTTATTCTTCTTCTTCACTCTCTCTCTCTCTCTCTCTTTTTCTCTTGTGTTCTGGATTTTCGGAAAAGTAGTGAAAGGAAAAAAAAAAGAAAAAAAAAAGAAGAAAAAAAACGAGAGAGAAAAAGAAGAAAAATGACCAAATCTTATCCCCAAATATCGAGCGCTAAGATTAATATTATCCTTAAATGGTTATACTTGTCATTATGCGATCGTTTATTAGGAAATTAACAATACACGGATGTTGTAAAAACAACAGAAACAATAACCTATGGCTGATCCAGATTCGCCTACAAATAATTTATCTTCAGTCGTTGATCAATCACACATATCATCCGATCAACAACAACAAGAATCAACAACTAACAATGATTGGCCATGGTAAAGGACA
The DNA here is from genome assembly GCA_905250125.1 of Rotaria sordida. NCBI lineage: Eukaryota > Metazoa > Rotifera > Eurotatoria > Philodinida > Philodinidae > Rotaria > Rotaria sordida. The sequence continues at coordinate 33,353 of CAJNOL010000618.1, read as the reverse complement.
AAAGAAACAAATGATTGACTCATTATTTGTTCTTTTTTGTTTTGTTTAGGCCAACTGATGAACAACAACAACAGAATGCAATGGATTCAAGTGGTTTAATGCATTTAATTGCTACTGGTGCTGGTACAAATGTCAATGAAAATACTAATGATGAAACTATTGTAAATGTTCCAACAAATGAACAAACATCTGTACAATTATCCGATGATCATCAACAATTACCTCATATGCCTTCATCATCAAATTCACTTCCTATGGATACAGAACAACAAACAACAATAACAAATGATGATCAACAACAACAACAACAACAACAACAAACAAATAAAAATCCACATAATATTGCTGAAATTCATCGTGAAATGTTAGTATTAATACCTATACCACAAGCATGGCCACATATACGACATCAATCAGGGTTTTTTTCTTATCCTGATTTACCACATTTTAATGTTATTCGACAAGCTACATTTCGTGATGGACGTTTTGTTTGTCCATTTTGTACAGTTGATTTTGCTTCAAAAGAAGGCATACGTTATCATTTATATAATTCATGTACAAAATCACCATATCCAAAAGCTTTTTTTCGTTGTTTAATGTGTGGAAGTGAATTAGCTGATCGAAGTTCATTACGTACACATTTAGCACGACATGTGAGTTGAAAAAACAAGAAATTTCTTTTTTCTTTTATGTGAAATAAAATTTTATTTATTTAAAAGGGTACGGAAGATGGTGGCACTGTATCTGCAGATAAAATTGATGTTTCACGTAAACCAGCTATTTCAACAACATCTGGTGGAACATCCAATTCAAAAAAATCTAAAAAAAAAAAGAAAATTTCGAATGATTTAGCACAAACACAACAACAACAGCAACAACAAACACAAATGATCAATCCAATGATTGCTATGGCATCAGGTATATCACCACGTGGCATTGATACTTATAGTATTCCATCAACAATGGTTAATCAAGCAATGTCATTACCAATAATTAAATCAGATTTAAGTGATTCCGATCCAAAAGTAAATGTTTGCTTTTTTTTTAGTTTATTATTAAATGATTATTATTATTACTATTATTTCAAATTTAAGCGTAAACGTGGTCGACCACCAAAAACAAAATCTGATGGAGCAACACCACCAATAGCTCCATATACAAAACATACACATATAAATCCTTCTGGTTTATCATTAACTCCAACAATGAATAATAATCAAGTTATATTGAATGATCAACATGGAAAAGTATATAGATAATAATTGGTTAATTTTTTTTATATAAAAAAAGATTTTGTTGTTTTAGAATGATACACAAAAATCTGTTGTTATGCGATCTCCACGTGCTATTGATATAACTAGTGAATTAGCTGAATTAGCTCGATCTAGAATGCGAGAAGTAATAAATTTTATATTGAAAAACAAGGAAGAAAAAAAACTTTTTTTTTTGTTTATTAGCATATTGAATTTGCAACAGATTCTTTATTACCTGAACAAGAACAAGAAATTAATACACGTTTACGTACAGAAGCATTTGTACAGTGTCATCGTTGTCGTGGAAAAACCCAATTTACAACGCTTAAAAAATTGAAAGAACATTTAAAAACTGATTGTCCATTAGGTCCAGGTAAAATTTTACATATTTAAGGCGTACTCTTATGGTGAAGTTTTCAGCACTATATCATAACGTTATCGGGAGATATTGAACAAACATGGGTCAAATACAGCTCATTGCGGGCAAACTGGAATTCTCTGTAGGCTTTCATTCTATACATTTAATTTTTATTTGAAAGAATATGTCAGACTGCAGAGAAGGAACCTACGAGTCTACGTTTTTGTAAAGCCAAATCCGAGAAAAGTTTAGCTTCTAGACTCGGACATCGGCTTCCTACTACAGAGCTTTTTGTTTTTTTTGAATTCTTATTTTTCATGCGGAGAAAAGGATGACAAGTTTAAATGATCATCTATTCATAGGAGCGCTTTTTTTTTACAATAATAAAGTTTAATTAGAAAACGGGTACTGCATGCTTACATGAAAAAAAGAAGCAATTGATTGACTACAAATGAGGCTCCTTCTAGAATTCTGGAACGAGTAATTAGAAAAGCATTGACAAAGAAAAAGGTTTCTCGTTTTTTCTGAAAAAAAGCAGAAGATATCGGAAATTATCAAAAATTTTGACCCGATAAAAAAAATTAGACTTCGGACTATCTTTCATTTCGATTTTTCTGACGAAAATTGGCATGTTTTCAGAGAGTTTTAAAAAAATAATTTTTTTCTTTTTTATTCTTCTAGTTATGGCAGTATGTAAATTTTGTGGTATACCATTTTCATCTGTTAGTAGTGTTTGTGATCATCTTGAACTTTTTCATGATGATTCTCATGATACATGTCCAGGTATAAAAAGTGATCTATAATTTGAGAAAAAATCTTAAAAAAACTATTTATTTTAGAGGATCCATGCCGTGTTAATGATCGAGCATTTCGTGCAGCATTTGCACGTTATAAATTTCCAATCAGTGGACGTATATCATTTTCTGCACCATCAACAACTATTGGACAACTTATACCAGAAAATGAATCAGCTGCTTGTTTAAGTAATGGTGCTAGTTGTTTACGTGTTCGAGTAAATATTAAGAAAAATAAAAACTTGTTTTCAATAATGAATTTTCATTTGTTTGAAGATGCTTTCGTGTGATCGATTTTTAAATCCATTGGATAGTTTTGCTGCTTCACATGTTATTGTTTTAAATGTTGGTCGACCTATACGTTGTGTTGAATGGTTACCACGTGCTGTTGATGTTATTGGTAGTCAATATGTTGCATTAGCACTTGAACAATGGTCATATGATAGTGGAAATCAATTACATGGAAATTATTCATCAACAAATCCTGATCGTCGTTCACCACCAGGTTCAACATTACTTTTAATACTTAATTGTGGACGTTTAAGACAAAGTTTACATGTACCAAATTTACATGTAACAGTTGCAGCTGATTTTGGTCAAGTAACATGTTTAAAATGGTTACCCGAACGTCCAACAATAAATGATCCATATTTAAGTTATTTAGCTATTGGTACAAGTCAAGGTATTGTTATTATATTTGGTGTTCCACATGGTGCATCAAGAAATTTATGTACAATAAGTAGTGGTGCACAACTTGTACCACCACTTAATAGACGTAAAGATGGTAGTATTGGTTGTGCTGAATATGGTTCTTGTACAGCACTTGATTGGTGTTATGATAATCCAAATAAATTATGTGCTGGATATGAAAATGGTATTGTTTTAATGTGGGAAATGAATTCGAAATCACTTGTTGAACAAGTAAAAAAACCAAATGCTCGAATTAGTTTCAAAAAATTTAACCTTTGTTTTTTTTTTATTGTTTATTTAGGCAACAAATTGTTCATTAATTTATCCAGTAAGAAGATTTTTTGTGGAAGATGCACCAATACAAGATGTAAAATTTCTAAGAAATTCTGAACATTTAATTGCAGTTAGTTTAAAAAATAAACAATCTTGGACGTATGATATTTATATTTTCTTTTTTAGAATTTATAAATAGATCTTTTATTTTTATTTTCTATAGAGTATGGACAACTCGTGATGAAAATATTTTTTGTTATCGTCATTGGTCGAATTCAAGTGAATTTATATCATCAACATTTCATGATATATTATATGCTGGTTGTGCACATGCAAAGTAAGATAAAATTTTAATAGAATTTTTCGGAAAATATATATATATATATATTATTAGTAATCAAAATGAATTACTTTCTGTGCCAACACATTCAATATTATTACCAGGACAAAATGTTTCTACTCATTTACAAGCATCAATGTTATCAGCATGGCAAATTGTTAGTTTAGATTATTCAGAATGGATTGATAGCGTTTGTTATGCTGACCTTGACGGTAAATATAATAATTTTAGACATGAACAGGAGCAATCGTTTTTGATCTTAGTCCCGGTCAGAAAGAAATTAGCTCCCGGTCATGACCAAAAAAAAAAGACATGGCGTTGGTCAAAAAAAAATCAGATTCCAAACCCGGCGGAATCTAGATCATCTAGCCCATGTGTATTTAGAACATATGAGTCATGAAAATATGACATTTGATGCAAATTTTATACTATCATAAAATGTATCGTTCTCAATGAAACAGTATTGGTCCCCGACTACCCTCTTGCCAATATCGAGATAATTTATATTAGAAAATTATTTTTCTATATAAAATGTTTAGGTACCGTTTGGATTGCACGTGGTGATTCATCAACTTGGGCACAAAATAATCCAAAATACCGACCAAGTGCAGTAAGAAACATAATGGAAATTTATTTTTTTCATTAAAAAGCAAAATATGAAATTTTGTAGTGTGTAGCAAAATTATCTACTTATTTAACGAATACAACTGGTGCAACTACAGGCAATCTAACAGATCATGTTAATATGCAACAATATAATCAAAATCAATCAACATCATGTGGTATTCCAACTGGACAATATTGCGTACAAATTGCTATTGAACGAACAGTAATTTCAATTGATTTAAATTATTAAAAAAAAAACGGAAATTTCATTGAATATTTTTATTTAGGAATATGCAAGTAACAATGTTGATCCACAACAAGATGAAACACATAAAGTGCATACATATCGAAAAGTACTAGAAGAAAAAATTTGAATTTTATATATATATATATTAAAAATTTTTTTTTCTTTTAAAGATACGTTTTAATCCAAATCCAGGTACTCATGGTTGGATTGCGTCGGCTGATAAAGTCGGTTTATTTCTATTATTTCGATTATCAACATCAGATTCAACTTTATCTGAAAAACTAACTCAACGCCTTCAACGTGTGCAAGTTTTGTGATTTAGAATAAATATAGTCAGCAAATCATATCTTTCTTATGTTGACATAAAAAAAAAACGTAAAATAAAAAAACCATGCAAAACGTATATATGTATATATAATATAAACTTCAAACGTGTCGGTTCTAGTCGACTGTTTGATTTTTCTTTTTTTCGCCAAAGCATATTGACAAAATGAAAAAAGAAAAACCAATAGACTATTTTGTATATGTAACATATAGTTTTTGTTTTTTTTTTCCTTCTCATTCGTACGTACATATTGTATTCTCATTTTTTTTCTCGGTGTTGTGGTTGTTTTCTTTGTTTTTCGTTTTTGACGTCCGATGCAGTGATTTTCCGTCGTCTTCTTTCTTTCTCCTTGTATGATTATTCAAGATTCTACTAGATATATTTCAATGTATATAAAGTTCTGCATTGACTGTGTATGTGTGTGTATGTCATTTATTTGTTTTTTTTTCTTTGTCAAGTATTACCAACAGACAAGAAGAAAAAAATAACTAAAAGTTGTTTGATCTCTCTCTCTCTCTCTCTCTTTCTTTTTGCGAATGTACGTACATGTCCAATTTTGTTTTTATGGGAACAGTTTTTAGTAGATTCTCTGAACGAAATAAAAACCTAGGTTCTCTTTTGATTTAATGTTGTTGTTTGGTTGTTTGTTTGTTATATGCGTGTATTGTTTCTGTAACTTTTTTTGTGTAATTTTTTTTTTTTGTGCTTGCATTGTTGTTTATCGACAAGATGAAAAAAAAAAGAAAAGAATATTGAGAAAAAAAAAAAGAAAACATAAAATATACGAATTTTAAGTCTTTTTTCTTTCAGCATGGAACTTGAAGAGTTACGTCAAGTAACGCGTTCATTTGTGCTGTGAGTTGGAATTTCTTTTTTTTTCTTTTTCTTTTTTCTTTTGGTTGTTTAATCAAATGATTGAATAAATAAAATTTATTAATCTAGATCGCATCAGACATTATGTATAACGGGTGTCAGCTTCGATAAACGTTGTTTAGTTGTGAGTGCGTCTTTTCTTTCTCGATATATAATATGTCGTTATTTGCCCCGTGTATATAGGGCTATACGGAATTGACGTTACATCCACTTGTGAAGAATTTTAATGTTATCAAATTAAATGCACGTCAATTAAGTAAGTATGATGAATGAAAATCAAAAAAAAAATAAATCTATGAAATTTAATAAATAAAAAAACAAAACATGTCTAGCGATTTATGCTGTAACAATCAATGATGAACGAAATGTGGAATTTTCATATGATGATCCAAATATACAGATTTTGTCAGATGATGATCCAAGGTGAGAAAAAAAAATGTCTATTAAAATATTTGTTGAGGCTTATAAATTATCAATATATATTCGAGAATTAAAAAAAAATTATTAAAGGCTTGTATTTAATTGCTCAATATTTTAGAATGAATGCTCAGTATGATTCCTATTACACGTTCAGTAATTAATTTAAAAAGACTGAGCCTTTAAGGATGTGAGCAGAGATAGAACCGGATTGGTTATTGGTTGGTACAAAATTCGAACCGCCTGCCTGGTCGCCGGTCTGTCTCATTTATTTGTTTGCTCTAATTATCTCATAGATGTCGACCTTCTTCACAGCAGCTCCCAGATCCACAAATTATAAACTTATCGAGCAAAGGTAATAGTTACCGAACGTAAACTTTATACTGATTGTACGATTTATTTGCTGACAATTTGTATATAATACTGGGCGTTTAATTTGTTTTCTTTGTTAATTGTTATATATTATGTTATTTGAAAACGAGTATAGAATTCAATTCTATTACCATTTGAATTTGATAGAATAGAAGCATTTTTATTCAATAAAACATAGATTCGATTTATTTTACAAAATTATGTGTTTTTATACTCTTAACAAAAAGACAAATACGAATGAGGATATGATTTAAAAGGGTAATAAAATTTTGCTTAGTTAGTATTGGCTTTGAGTGAATCAAAGAAAGGCGACGAACAGATATTTTCTTTGCCTTATTTAGGTTTATGTCAGAATGTATTTTTTTTCTTGTGATTCCGATCCCGCAAAATCTCTAATCGAAATAGAGGTGTTGCTGACAAAGACGAGAATTTTTCTCTACGAAAAACTCACGTGACTTTTATTGTGAACTACTCAGCTGGGTTTCATTGAAATGTGCATAAAACCTAGCAGATTTATCAGAGCGAAAGATATCCAAGTCATGGTTGAAGTTCCTGTTTTTTTCAATTTTTTAATTGAAACTTAAATATTTTTCGGTCTTTGCGAATTTATGCATGGTTAGATGAAACCAAGTTGAGTAGTTCGCAATAAGAGTCTCGTGGGTTTTTCGTAGAGAAAAATTTTCATCATCTTCAGTGATATCTCTGTCTTGATAGATGCCTAACCTTATTATATATCAGATTTCGAAGTAATGATGCCGTTAATTGGACTATTGAGACTCGAGTTAGACTGAGTCATAGAGAGCGAGATCAATAATGATTTTTAGTTGTTGAAAAATGTGTTTTAGTATATTAATTTAAATCTTCTTTAGACGAGATCTAACATCATTTTTAAAACGTCAACAACGTTTTTTTGAATATGTTGATCCAGATGAAGGAAATGGCGAATTAACAATATTTATTCCATTATCTTTACAACAACAAGAACAAAATTCTTCAACAACTAATGATGATAATAATAATAATAATACAACTGATATAGTTTATAAAGTAACAATTGATTTTTCACTTGAACATCCTGAGAATGGCATTCATTTTTTTGTACCTGATGATGATGCTAAATTATCACGTGTAAGTTAAAAGAAAGAAGAAATTAAATCTTAATAAAAAAAAAAACGTTTGTTTATTTTTATAGCTTAGTCGTCATTTATTTACAACTGGTCATGATGCTCGTCTTTGGTTTCCATGCGTAGATAGTTATTGTGAACCATCAACATGGGCAATTGAAGTAACAGTTGAAGAATCATTAACTGTCATAGCTTCTGGAGAACTTGTGGAATGTACAACAAATAATGAATTAAAAACTTATCGATTTTATTTATCAACTCCAGCACCGGCACCATTTATTGGACTTGCTATAGGGTATTGATTTCTTCTTTTTCTTCTTTGGATAAAATTAAACTATGATTTTCTTTTTGAATTTTAAGATCATTCGAATCAGTTGTTGATTCTAATACTCAAGAAATAACAAATTATTGTCTTCCTGGTTTATTAACACTTCTAACAAATACTACAAGTTTTGTCCATGAAGTAATCAAGAAGAAACTCTTATTCATGTTTTTATTTGAAAAATTTTCTATTTGATTTTTTAAAAATTCTAGCCACTTGAATATTACGAAGAATTATTAAATGCAAGTTGTCAATATCCTAATTATAAACAAGTATTTGTTACTGAACCACATGCTGAATGTATACCATTTGCATCTATGGCTATATTTAAGTAAATAAATCCCATATAAATAGTGGAAGAAAAAAAAATTTTGATAAGAATAAATCCATGAAGTATTCAACTTATCAGCGAGTCACAATTAAAAAGAGATGAGTATAGAGCCAGCCGGATAGATCTCGGACCCGACTAACTCTAAGTGGTGGTAAGTTCAATAACTCGACAATAGCAACAGCTAGTGACTAGTGGTTTTCAGGATGTTTTAAGATCCATCATCTTTGCAAAACAATCAAAAAAATGCATGAATTCGATGTTCTGTTTCAATGTGATTTTGATGTTGAGAGGTACTTCAGATAGAAGGATTTCTTATCTATAGTTTGAGGTACGATTCAGGTGATTATCTTCTTACATCTCAATATTGAGTAAACGAAATCGAATAGGCATTCAGTTAAGTGCTAGAGAATTCTGTTGATTTTTAGCAAATTTTTTTGAAAAGAAACTCTATTTTCATGCATGTTTTTTAAATTGTTTGTGAAGATGATAGGTTTTAAAATAATCTTGTCTTATATAGTATCAAGAAAAAAGACGTCTAGAATTCTTCTCTTTCGATTGCTGAAAAGCACAGATCACTAACTGTTGCTCCTGTCGAGTGATTGAGCTTATACCTATCCCTCTTAATTATTAAGCAAACATTGAGAATGCATCAAACCGTTTGGGTAGTTTTCGTCTGAATGAAAACAATTCTCATAATTATTAAACTATGTAGGCACAAAGTTTTTTCCACAAATATAAACCGGAAGTAGGAGGATATCAATATGCAAAGTTGGATGTGGTCGCTCACTTAGATGTTGAGACAACTATAAAAGCTCAAACTTATAAATTAGGGTTTGGGTCATTCGTCAACTTTCTTCGAATTTAGCGTTCTCCTGTTAAATGCATTAGAATACTCTTCTTTCACTCATCAAACGCAGATCTCATCATCGAGATCGCTGATACTGCACAAGAAAAAAATCGAAAAACTTTGATCATGCGACAGAAATCAATGGAACTTGAAAGCAGTATTTCGGATTGGAAAGTCTTCGGATTATTTCAATGACTTCCAAAAGATTCTTCTTATTATTGAGATTTAACCGGGATATAATTGTTTCCGAGTACAGACACTTTCGATATTGTTATGCTTTGTTGTGAAAAACTCAGATCTTAGTTAAGACCACTCCGTCACAGATCGATCTTGGACCAGATAAATTCAATATATAGAAGAATTTTTGAAATTTCAAAAATACTAAAATAGTGGTCTCAGATCGCTTTGCAACTGAAAACAAACATCACCATTCAACTCAGCATGATGAATTACCCTGATTTTGAGCTCTTTTGAAGTCTTCCAAGGTCAATTTGCTGAAATCAAGGATCTCGACAACACTCTTGTAACTTTTGAACGGAATATACTAGAAAGTTGAGGTTTGTGTAGATAAAAAAACAAGAGTTTTTCCTATAGATTAGTCATATTCTAAGTCGAAATACAGTGGGAAATGGTTTCAGAATATCTTTTTTGAAAATCTACGCAGACAACTTATCTGATATGTCAATTGTTGAACGATTAGATTTCAGCCTATATGGATGAACCAGGGTCTTCTCTCTTGAACAGTGAAAACCACCAGATTTCAATGTTGTTTCTATCAAAATCATTCAAAAAATAGTCTATGTCATTGCTTTTTGAAAGTGACAATAGCAAGACAAATGTCAATAAAAAAAAAGCCTTTTCTAGATAAATACTTTGATATCCATGAATTTACTCATTATCTTTTTTTAGTGTTAATTTATTATATCCATCAACCGTAATTGAAGCAACATGGCATTCAAGAACGCAAATGGCATTTGCATTAGCAAATCAATTTTTTGGTTGTTTTATAACCATGCGTTCTTGGTTAATTATTTTATATCTTATTTTAATAAAAAAACAAAAGAATTAATTTTATTTTAGGCGTGATTGGTGGTTATTAAAAGGTTTAGCTTTATATTTAACTAGTTTATATACAAGACGAGCATTTGGAAATAATGAATATCGTTATAATCTTAATCAAGTAAATAACAGTGGAATAAGGAAAAAAAAGGAAATTTTCTTGTTTTTTTTTCTGAAACTAAAATATAGGATATGCTTGATGTTATTCGATATGAACGTGAAGAAAATCCAATTCGTCTTGATTTTGCTCCGATAAAATCTGAATCAGATATAACAAATGTAAATAATCGTCGTGGAACAATGATGTCCTCTCAATATCTAGAAGTATAAATCAATTCATTTTATCGAATTCTATATTCAAAAAGAAAATTTTATTTTTTCGTTTTTAAGGTAGCAGCAAAAAAAGCTCATCTTGTCGTACGAATGATTGATGATTTTATTGGTCGAGAAATTATGATGCAGGTAAATTTCATCATAAAATAATATAAATAATATCTATATAAATTTTATTTAGATTCTTAATAAACTTATGTGTTTAGCTACAACAGCTTGTTTAAAAGATGCACCACTTAGTTCACGTTCACGTTTACATATATCAAGTAAATCATTTTCACGTGTTGTTAGTACATTAACAACAAAAGATATTCAAGCATTATTAACACAATGGGTGTATGTTAGAATTTGTTATTTTCTTATGAATAATTGATTTTTGTTTTTTTTTTTTTATCTATTTAAGATATGAATCAGGTTGTCCAAGGTTAATTGGAAGTTTTACATTTAGTCGTAAACGAAATGTTGTTGAATTAGAACTTAAACAAGATACAACAATTAAAGGTTCAAAAAAATTTTTAGTATGAAAATATATATAAGAAAAAAAAAGTCGATTTTTAATTAATAAAATCAAATATCTTTTAGGGTTCATTAGTTATACGTGTACAAGAATTAGAAGGTTCATTTAGTCATACGATATTATTAGAAGATAGTGTTACAAAATATGAATTAACATGTCATTCGAAAGTTCGTCGGTAAATTAAAATTTTAAAAATAAATTCGACAAAATGTTTGTTCATTTTTGACCCGCTAGAAAGTATTTTCAACGAGTTAAAAACTATGATTTAAGATGCTGTTTTCGATTATGGACTTGGAAATTTTGTTCGAAAATAGTGAAATAACCTTTGAAAGACTTAAAAAATTAGTTTTGATAGAAAATTTTTGTATTTTCAATATTGTGATTCAAAAATAAAACTGTGGATCTTTATTTATATATCACCTTGTAGATCTGAGGCTACCCTACTAAATGTACTTTGTCTTTCGGCAAGGCATCTCAATATTCGTTTTTCATAAATATCCATTTTTAAAAAATCGACAAGTATCTTACGCTAAAATGAGCTCTTAAAAAAATACTTGAGTAAAAACTACAGCTTGTAAAAGAACCTCTTCAAATGTCTCTTTCCAATTTCAATGGTTGTTTGCCTATGAATACTGCATAGTGTTTTAATAAAAACCCTAAAAGGATTTAGATTTCTATTAGGATTTGACTAAATTATCGAATTTTTAATATGATTATTTTTTCTAGAGGCACCAGGTTTTCGGAAAACTCGTATTTTCGAATTTCGATCTGAAACTTTGTACATATAGAAACTCAACTAGACTAGCTCTTCCTAACCTTTTTCCATGGATAGCGTATACATCATGCATTTCTTATGGAAGCTAGTCAAATTGAGTTCTCTATATGCACAAAGTTTCAGATCAAAACTCAAAAATACGAGTTTTCCGAAAATCTGGGGTCTTTAGAAAATAGACATGTTAAATATTTGATAACTTAGTCAAATTCTTTAAGGTTTTCATTAGAACACTATGTAATATATGTATCGATAAAAGATCATTGAAATCGGAAGGAAGCAGTTGAAGAGATTCCTTCATGAGTTCAATATCACAATCTGTAGAAAAGTATCCGTTCTGCAAAAACGTCTGACTTAGAGAATTTTGTGCACTTCCGAAAAGGGATTTATAGGGTAAACAAAAACCAGTTATCTCACCATTTTTAGGTCTTTCAAAAAGTCCCTCACTACTCTCAAACAAAATCTCTACGCCCATATTCGAAAAAAGCATCCTAACTCAAAAACTTTTGGCTCGTCGGAAATACTTTCTAGTGGATCAAAAGTGAACAAACCATCTTGTCGAAAAACTTTTCGATCATCCGTTATATATATATATCTTTTTTATTTTATTTAGAAATAAAAAAAAGAAAATTCCACTAATATCTGGTGATGAAGTTGATATGGATCTTAATCAAATGGAGTAAAGAAGTTTATATGCAAGACAATTTTTATTTTGTTTTTTGTTTTTGTTTTTTTAGTCCTGAATGTCCAATATTATGGATAAGAATTGATCCTGATTTAAAAGTTATTCGTGAACTACAATTTGAACAAGCTGATTATAATTGGCAATGTGAATTACGTTATGAACGTGATATTCTTTCACAGTTTGAAGCACTTGAAGCACTTAAACGATATCCAAGTCAAAATACTCGAGAAACACTTGGCACTGTTTTAGATTCATCAAATTGTTTTTATCGTGTTCGAATTGAATGTGCATATGTTCTTACTCATGTATGAATTTTATTTATTCTATTATATCATACAAAAACTCGATTAATAATTTTCTCTTCGATAGAAAAGATAATCAAACAAATTATTCGCTTTATTTTATATTAAAATGAGTTTACAGTATATGAGGCGTCTCATGATAATATAGCATAGATCTATTCAGCATAAATGTTCTAGAATAGAGCAAGAACAAATGAGTAAACATATTCAAAAGCTGATAGGATTAATAATTTTTCATTATATTAATACCATACGAAATTTAACTTCTGAATACATTTTAAAAATCACGATATATTATTCTGTATATTTTCGTTTAGTATTTTTAATTGATTCTTTTTTGGTCATTCGTGATATCCTATTAATTCTGTATTCCATAGTACTGATTATGATGTTGATATGGTTACATTTGTGAAGATGCAGAATCGACAATCAATGACGCATTTGCCTTTATCACTAATTTGATTTTTTTACGCAGTTATTTTATCTGTATAAAACTCGAAATCTACTCATCATCAATTATTTTTTTGAAAAATGAGACATTTCAGGAAATGATATATAATTAGACACTTACAAAGGCAGCTATTTCGGGATTGATATCAGTTCTCTTATTTCCTGGATCGTGCAGAAGTCGTTAGTTTTCATTTTCTTTTTATAGTATGTTATCATTGGTTTTTTATTTCGATTCCAAATTATCCATTCCTAGATGGAAGGTCATAACAAAAGCTGCAGATTTCTATCGTTTGTCGATGAGAAATTCTTTAAAAACGGCTGCAGAATGCTTTTTTGATTATCTATTAGTTCTAACAAAGTGTTTAGCATTAAGATAATAAAATTATTCTAAAAAAATTATTTTTCATAGTACTAACTACGAATTGATCAAATTGACGTAACAGGTGTTAGTACTGTTCGATATTTATTTTAAATATTATTCCTATAAATCAATATTTGCATCCAATATCTTATCAAAAAAAGTTTGTTACAATCTACTTCCTTTATCTAATTCGATAGTACTTAGATAGCAAAGAGTCATCTGTTTTTTTTTCTCATCTATTTTCTAATTTCTAACTGTAGATCCAATGACCTATTTGATATATGATTTTTATTTTTCATCTTACAAAAATCTATTTGAACATTTATTTAGATTGCAAATTCTATGGCAAATACATGGACAGGTACATTAGCAACATTAAGTTTTTTTCGTCGTGTATTTATGTCAACAAATTCAACATTATCATCAACAAATGTAACAACATCTTCAACAAATAATTTATCATTAACAGTACCATCAGCAAATATTGTACGTATAAATGATTTTTCAAATTCACAAATGTATATGATACAAAAAACAATTCCACAAGCTATAGCATTACAACGTAATAAAGATCGTGTATGTCCACCAGAAGTAATTAATTTTCTATTTGAATTAATACATTATAATGAGAATTCTAAAAATCGCTTTTCTGATGCTTTCTATCGTTCATCATTAATTGATTCACTTAGTAATACATTAACAAATATTGGTTTAACAAGTACAACAACAAATGTTGATCTTTTATTAAATCATACATTAGATACTAATACAAAACGAATATTTGATGAGATATTATTACAACTTAATTATGATAAAATTATTCCATCATATGGATTTTGTGTTACATGTAGTTGTTTAAGAGTTTTACATAAATTAAATATTATTAGTGGTATACCTATTGATATTAATGTTTTTTATGAATATGCATCATATGGAATGTTTGATCGTGTACGATTAATAGCTTGTGAAATTCTTGTTGAGCAAATTGAAAGTAAGATATATATATAATAAAAGATAAAATTGCTTATTCATTAAATTAAAATACTAAACTCTGATTAGGATATGTCAACTTAAAAAATAAATCTCATGATCCATACCCGCCTATCAATCTCAGATTGCTGCTTACGATCAGAGTTTATCAAATTCTATTTGTAATCAAAATATCCAGCAAAAGGATTGAAGTTCATGTACCTTTTACCAGATAGCAGGACTCATTGTGACTATTGTAATAAAGTTTAAATACAAATAATCGCATATATCTATTGATCATAAAAACAAATTCATATGGTTATTTTTACAATCAAAAAGAACCAATATTTAATAGATAGCTTTCAGACAACAACTCAATATGATAGAAGCTAGTTCATCACAGATCAAAATTTTGTCTTAAAATATACAAATCATAATATAACTGTAGACTTTGAAGTAACTCTTCACTTTTATGCTTCTGTTTACTGCGTAATTATAGTTGATAGTGAGTGGATATAGAAAGCAGAAATCGTTACAGGACAATTTTTTTCACCATGTCCTGCTCTCAGGATCGAACATATAAATTAAACTCGACTATAGAATGGATTGATAATCTAATGAAAAATTCTAACCGTTTTATTATGTTCAGTGCTTATATCTTTTTTACATCATTTCAAAAGAATATTATCTATGTAAAAAAAAACCAACCATAAATCTGTTTGACATCAATTAAAATGGTACTATTGTTATCTGATCTTAAATTTATGCTTTCTTCAAATCTGTTTAATTGATGAGAAAGAATGTTTAATGTTATTTTAAATTTTTTTTTTGACGAAAAATAATCGTTTTTTAATCCAATTATTTTACTGTTTTATGCATACAAAACTAAAATATCTCTCAATGAAAAAAGAGTTGAATCTTTATGATTGAATATCATCATTTAATTGAATCGGATACTTTGATCACCATTTAACAATAGGTCAAGATTGATTTTTTTTTTATCATTTGTTAGACGTGATCTTTTGTGTGATAAGAGGTGTTGAACTTTCACGCAATCGAAAAAGTTCGTATTAAACGATAATAAATCCGAATGAGTATCAAAATTCATAAGTTCTAATGAAATTACATAGACAACACATATTCCAAACGACTCATGTCTACATACAGAAAAGATTTTCAGATGACCTTTTGTCAAAAAACCGTTAACAGGGCAAACTATATTTAACCTTACCTTGATGACAATCACTGATAAGAACAAATGTCCGAGGCAAGTGCAACTTTTTGCAATCGGTGCTAATCAACACTCAACAGACACTGTTATAGTACAGTTTTCAAACTTTCATTTTATATGAAAAACTGTACTATTTAGTTTCAGGATTCACTCGGTGTCTTTCTGCTTTTAAAAATACAATGAATTTTGCGAAGTATACGTTTGCCTTATGATAATACATGTTCAGCTCTTTTTGATTAAAAATGAACTCATTTAATAAAAACAATATAACTTTTCACTTCTGTGACTTGTTCTCAAGTACAATGAATTGTTCAAGGTTCCACTCCTATGCTTTTATATAAATTAGCAGTTTGAAATGTGAAGATCTCATTAATTGCCAGATCAGGTCCAGATATGCGATCATTCTCGGAACTCAAACCGATTCAGTGAGTTTACATTCGGGTCAAGTATTCAACTCAATTACCGCACGCTCATAGGAAGTAGTATCTGAACGAGAATTATTTTTATTTTTAGTTCGAATGAATCAAGATGTATTTGAATATATATTCAATCTTATTACAAATGATCCTGATTATAATTTAAGGTTTGTTAGAATTTCGATGCTTTGTTTTATCCCTTTTTTGAAAATTTTTTTTAGACATAAAATTATTCAACATTTATGTCATCATCCACCATTTCGACAAAATCAAACATGTTCTCTTAATAATCCAATAACAGTTCATCGATTATGGTCATTGATAAAGTATGAAAAAATAAAATCGAAATAAAAACAATAATATTCATTTAAAAATTTTTTAGAAATTTTGCATACGATAATCAAATTCGAAATGACCTTGTTGAACTTTATCAGATTATGTTTGGCCTCAGTCGACCGAACTGTTTACCATCATTGAATGAAGTAAAAAAAAAGGAAAAGAAAAAGAATAATATCTGATTTTTTTAATATTTACATAGACGAATGAAATATTAATTAAAGATGAACTTGATGATGTATCTGATACTATAGTTGATATCGATCCGGTAAATAAAAATTCCAAAAGAAAAAACAATATTTCAATATTTTTTTTGATTTTTTTTCAGGAACGTTTAAGTTATTTTCGTCTAGCTCGCTATGCTGATGATACAAAAGCTGCTGCCAGTAAATTAGCATCTACTAGTAAATAAATCATATCTCCTTGAAATGAATTTTTTTCTTTTTTTTTTTCTTTAAATAATAAAGTTAACCTTGATGTTAATGTAATAAACTCAGACACACAATATGAGCCAATTCTTTTATTATTTTTTCTTTCAAGGTTTATACTTTCACTCTTTCTTTTTATGATACAAAAGACAAAAAAAAAAGAAAATCGAACTTTTAAAACATAACACACACGCACGCATACATATAAATATTTTCATAGCAGCAAGTTACATCAGCAATATTTCGTTTTTGTTTTACACAACCTGAATAAGTAAAAAGAAAACGGGCACACACATGAAAATTTTTATTCAAATAAACAAACAAACAAACAAACGAGGAAGAGATCAATTAGAAGGGTAGATGTACAGACAAGAAAAATCAATGTCTACTACTGTTATCTTTCTTTGTGAATGAAAGTCACACAGTATCACAGTTGAAACTGGGACAAAAAAAAAACAAGAGATAGATAGATAGAGATAAATAGAGAGATAGACAGAAAGAAAATAAAGATAAAAGATTATTAATCATGCACCCTTAATGATATCAAATTATTGTTATCGTCTAATAAACGACTTTTTCGTAAATTATTTGTTTCATATGAAGTTAATAATGCATGACGATTATTATGATTAGTAGTAGCTGTATTAATACTATCATCAATGTTAGAAGATGGATTAGATATTGTATTATTTAAATATCGTGCTGTACTCAATAAAGAACTATTAATATTATTTTCTTGATCATTAGTTGGACTCATTCGTCGTATAGGTGCTGGAGCAAATTTAATTGCTGATGTTGTAAATACAGATGGTGCAACAGGTGTTGTTGAATTTGAAAGACTTGGTACAACATTTAAATCATTTGTTGATGATATTATTGGTGGTGTATATTTAAAAATAGGTTTACGTTTAAAATCACGTAATGTTGTATCACAATCATATGAATCAGGATAAATTGATGGACTAATAGGTGATGGTGGTTTTTTTATATCAGATGATGTTGCTAATGAATATCGATAACTTATTGGTGAAGAACTCATTCGATCATTATTACCATATGATGATGTCGTTTTTGTTGATGTTGGTGAAACAGTTCGACGAGAACGACGAATATATGGTTGTGGTTGTGTTAATAATAATGATGGTTTTTCACTTGTTGATGTAAAATGATAATCTATAGGATTATTTGGATATTGATCATCAAGTGATAAACTCAATGGTCGTCGATCTGAAGGACGAGATGTTGATGAATAATAACGTGTTGAATCAGATGCAACTGATGCTCGATTACGTCGTTGTGATTGTTGTTGTTGTTCAGTAGTTTTTAATAAATTATTATCATGTATTTTTGTTGTATCAAAAAATGAACTTGTATGAAGTTCAAGATCAACAAGTGAACTTGTTGGTGATACCGATTTTTCATTGTATGTTGTTGGTAAATTTGTACGTAAAGGAATTTTATCATAATCTTTATATGATTGTTGATCTGTAAGTGGAATAGATGTTGGTGTTATTGAATTAAGTTTTAATGAAAGAACAGGTCCATTTGCTAACCATTCATGACGAAGAATATCTTTTGTTGTAGCACGATTATTAGCATCAGGTGTCAAGCAATATCGTATAAGTGAAAGAGCACCTATGATATTAATGAAATAAAGTAAAAAAAAAAAAAAGCATACGAAATTCTTTTTGTTTTAGTCCACCACCAAATATTCACTTATGTATATAACATGCTCAAGCATAGGATTAGATTAGTTTTTTTTAAGATCCCGGCAAAGAAAAAAATTAATATAATAAAAGAGACTAAAGAAAAGAAGAAAATAAAAAAAAAAAACAAAAGCTATTTCTAATTTTTTTTTCTTTTTTCTAATATTTCACCGTATGTATTGGAGGAGGTTTAAATGATGATGTTAACGATGATAGACTACCATTTGGTTTATAATTATATGTTAATTTATTTAATTGATTAAATTTTTGTGGTTGATTTTTATTATTTTTTATTGTTTTATTGTCTTTTAATCGATTAAATTGGCTTATTTGATGATTTCCATTTGTCAATGGTTTTAATTTTGATCCAGCATTTGATATTCGTTCATTTTTCAATAATGGTCGAGGTACAGTAACTGAAGGGGGATCAACAGGAGGAGGAAGAGAGGGAGGAGGAGGAGGAGGATAAGTAGATCTAGGAACAGATGCTTGAATAGATTTTGATCTGGTTTTAGACTTCATTGGTGTTGTTTTTGGTGTTTCCTTGGGTTTTGATGATGTTGGTTGAGATGGTAACATATTATTATTTTTTTGCATTGTTGAAGGAAGATAATAATGCATAGGTAGGCGATCATAACCAACATTAATCCATTCATGAACAGTAATATTGTCAATATTAAAACGTTTTGATGGTGATACCGTAAGACATTTACGTATAAGATCGAGCGCGCCTATAGGTGTTTTTCGATTTTTAAAAAGTTTTGTAAAAAGAAAAAAGTTTTTTTTCTACGAAGTAAAATAAAGGGCCTTTGGGATCTATATCTATATCTTTCTTTTTATCGATAACTCTATCCTTTTTACTATTCTTAGAATAACTTTGATTACCTGATTGTTCACGAGGTTGAATAAAATTTCCTGTAGTTATATTGCGTACTAGTCGATTATAATCGCCACCTTGAAATGGCATCGTACCAAAAACAAGTGTATATAGCAAAACGCCTAATGACCAACAGTCGACCTATATTGAACATAAATATTCATTTACAAAGAAATAATAAACAATGAAATGCATACTTCGGGACCACGATATGGTGTACCGGAGACGATTTCTGGTGAAGCGTAGAGTGGAGATCCACAGAAAGTGTGTCTGATTAAAAGCTAGAGAGTCATATATATCTGCACATTTAAATAAACTGTAACATACAATAATTGACGAGGTGACCAGCTATTGCTTAGACCAAAATCTGCCAACTACAAACAAATAAAAACACACACACACACATAATTGATTAAATCGATATTTTCTTTTGTTAATAATTCTATTTACTTTGATATCTCCTTTATGATCAATTAGAATATTTTCCAATTTGAGATCTCTGTGAACAATATGATTCTAAAAGAAATAATAATTTTAATGAAAAAATCAATTTTTTTTTTTTATTGAAAATAAAATAATTTATCTATTGATATACTTTATGAAGAAAATGAACAGCTGATACAATTTGTCGAAATATTGCTCTTGCTTGAGATTCTGGTATACGTTTCTTACGATTAAGATAATCATATAATTCACCACCACTTGCATATTCCATAACAAGAATAATTTTTTCTCGACTTTCATAAACTATCAATGAATATTTTTGTATAAATGAAATTTTTAAATATAAAACAAAACAAAAAATTATATTATACCTTCTTTTATTTTAATAATATATGGATGATTAAGACTCGTCATAAAATCAATTTCACGTCGAATTCTTGCTAAATCATGTGGATTTTCAATACGGGATTTTTTTATTGTTTTTATTGCTACTTGTTCATTTTTACGTTTATCTAATGCCAATTTTACTTTACCATATGTACCTTTACCTAATGTTTGTTTAAAGTCAAATCGACTATGTAATGTTTCACGTTTTTGTGCACTAGTACCACTACCACCAGTATTACTTCCTCCACTACCTGTATGTCCTTGTGATGATGATGGAGTTGTTGTTGAATCACCAAAACTATTAAGACTACCTAAACTAGACCAATTCGGATGACGTGTACGTTGATGTGCATTACCATTTGTTTCGCCATTTTTTAGCCTTTAAAAAAACATTAAATATATTTACAGCAATAAATAATAATATGGAGTAGAGCGAAAAAACAGAAAACGAATATATAAATATGTTTTTTATATTATTTATAAAATCGTTAATGTTTAATACGATGATTAATAAATCTATTTTTTTTACATTGAATGTGAAAAATTATTTAATAAATAATACTATATTTGAAGAAACATTAGTTTATTTCCTTAAGGCAAATTTTTTTAATAACATTTTCTTTTCTGTTGTACTCAATGTTTATTTTTACCTGCTACTACCCAATGTGCGTGAATAATAATCCGAGAGACCAATTGAGTCAATATCAGAATTTTGAAAGGTAATCATCGTTTGTACTTGTTCTCTTATGTACACGTCTTTATTCTCTTTATGATAATTCAATGTACTCGAAGCTGTAAGACGAATAAATGTGATGTATTAGATATGTTCTTTCGTATGAAATGTAAAGAAAGAGTAAAGGAAGATAGTAAGTTTGAAAAGATGAAAAAAGTTATTCAATAAGAACATAGGCGTGAACAATTTTTGCTTTTATCGTCATTGTCAATGTCTATGTAATCAGTGCGAAGTATCTTTGAAATAATCGTAGACATCAACGAAGTATAATGTACGAAAGAATAAATACGACGATGCAAGCAAAAAAAAAGAAGAGAAGAAATGAACTGTCCAGATAATGCTTTTTTATTTCAACAACAGAAAATCGTATTTCATTCGTCTTCTTTTTTTTCTTTCTTTCATTCTCTCGATTTTTTTTTCTATATTTCTTCTCTTCAAACATCTTTTCTCATGTATGTACTCTCCTCAACAAATACGAAAGCGAGCAAACATACGAAAGGATACTTGATGAAGCAGCACACCAGCGACGTGACAACGCATTCTCTTTTTTTTACTGGCCTCAAAGTAAAACCGCAAGCAAAAATGTGAAGGAGAAAGAAAAAGTAAAGAATGTCTTGTCTTATTTTTCATCCACATAAAAAAAAAGAACCGCTGAAGTGTAACTAATTTAGATAAATATTAACGTTATTTTCCTAATATTAATCTCCAATTATTTAAATATACATAGTTCTTTCTATTGAAAGCATTACATGGATATATCAATAATATATTTTTATGTACACTTAAAAATCAATAAAAATAAACATACTGTGTGAATAGCAATAATTTTCTTTTCAATTATGTGTTATCGTTTATGTTCATCGGTTTTTTTTCCCCGAATTTTTTCATTTTGGACAGAACGAAGAACATATTATGAATCAAGGTAAGATTTGGAAATAAAAAGGCAGACAAGTTAATCAAAAGATATAATATCATTTTTCTCTTTCATTTGTCACGTAATAAAATTACAAATAAAAATGCCTTATATTTTCACAAGTATATTTTACAAAAATAATAAGATTCATATCTGCTAATAAAAAAAAATACCGTTTATTTTATTTTGTTTCTTACTCGGCTAATAGATCATCATTAGAATGTGATCGTTGTGCATCATAATAACGTCGTTTATAACGTTCTGCTGCTGCAGCTCGATATTTATTTTGAAACGAAATTCGACCAGATGCCATTAATTTCGATTTTTGAGGAAAATGATCGAATTGAATCGAAAAAATGACATATTTATATAGAAAAATATACGCTTATAGATCGTTATCTGTCTATCAAGAAAAAAATAAATCAAGTAGCAAATAGTCATCATTATCATCAAATATATTTTGTCACCTTGATTTTTAGCAAATATATGAAAGAAAAAAGTAAATTCGAAATTTTTTTATCTTGAGTAATAACGTGGATATATCGATGGGAGAATTAGCAAGCAGCGCACAGGAAAAAAACGTTAACGAACATGACGGACGTCCTGTTTTTTTTTTCGAGCTTACTATAACGACACAATGAAGTGTACATAACATGAAGAAATATATGTATGAGAAAAAGAAATAAGAGAAGAGTCTGCATTAGACCCATTGACATATAAAAAAGATACTTTTCATGATTGATTCGAAAGCAAAAAGAAAAGAGTATTGCAAGCGAACAGAAGCAAACGAAAAGGAGAATAACTACGAAGATCGATCATCATAGGTGAAAAGCTCATAACATTCAGTTTGCTTGTAACACTTGCGTAAGACGAACGCAACCGAAATGACAACGAAAGATTTCATCATTACTTCGGTTGACTCTTCGGCAAAAAAAAAGAAAGAGAGAACAATTTGTTCAGTTTACTTTTTCTCTTTCTATACGTATGTCATATATTCGTTCAAATAGATCAAATATGCGGGCGGAATCGATTATATTTCACTTTTACTTTACTATTATTGTGTAGTATTTCGTTACCTATTGTCTATAGATGATATATATATCATGTTCATACCTAATCGAAGTCATGAATGATAAAATTTGATAATTGTTTGACTATATATATCGTTTATTTGTTGTGAAAAAAGAAAGAAGAAAACAATTGATTGCTGTTATGCTGTAAGATAGATGTAAAGAGATAGATATATTGCATTTGGCTTGCTACTAACAATGACCTTATCAGCCTTTTTGGTAAAATACGAACAAGCGACAAGAGACAAAGATAGACAGAATAGAAAGAAGGACTAGACCTATATTAGTGGGTGTAATTCTGCAAAAGAAGTAAGACGTAAAGAAAGACTGAGGAGAAAAAAAGAAAATACATGTACAAATGGCAATTAATCGTAGGAAGAGTACGAATTATCACCATACATTCACGAGAGCATGTCCAATGAAATCTTATGACAAAAAGAAGAATGAGACTGATATCACTTTTCTAGATATTTTCTAAGTCAACTGTAACGTTGAGTTCTTTTCTTTTTATTGTACATTTGTCCTTGTTTTTATGGTTAGGATAACTATAAGAACAAGGTCTAGAATTATTCGAGTCATTTATGCAAAAAAATTAATGTCATTTATATAAGATTATGTATTATTATTCGCATTTTTTCGATATTATATTTAATATTAATAATGTCCAAAAAGGATTTTTTTTCAGAAATGATTTTCTTTAAAACAAGGTCCTTTTCTGTCTTTGCTAAGAACAGTTGTTCGATTACTTTCATGATAAGTCTGTAACGTCAATACCCCATTTGGATATGTCAGTAGATGCATTGATGATTTTCTTTTCCTCTATTCTCTTAGATGTATATCTGTATATTCTTGTATATACAAAAGAAAAAGACGATGTTTTTTTCCGGTTGTGCGCAGTTAGAGTTCTACATTAAAGTAAATATAGCAAAATAGAAACATCCGATTTGTAAGGAATCTATTTATCAGCATTCTCTTTAATCTCTTGAGAAACAATTTAGCCTACAAGAAGAGATTAACTTACGGTAAAAGAAAATTTACTATTGGTCGTTGTGGACTATTTGTTGGATATATTGATTGCTGTTGTTGTTGTCGTCGCGGTCGAGAATATTGAGTATTTGAAGTATCTGAAGGTGAGTCAGTTAAATAATTATTACGTTGTCGAGGTAATTGATGTTGACGAGATCTTGGCTTCGTAGGTGAATCACTATGATGACCACCATAAAAATCCGATTCAGGTGTTGATTGTCCTAATTTCGTATATGACGATGACAAATAATCTGTTGTTGTTGTATTATACTGCGAGTCAATAGTCGATTTTGGTATATCATACGGTTGTGACAATCGAAACAACATTGTTCATAAGCCAGTCGTTTGTGTATATGCTCTGACTGTGGCTAGAATAAAAAAGAACCAGGAATGAATGATCATACACTAATTCGGTGAACTTTCTTCTCTTTCGAGTACTATTTTTCTTTTTTTTTTTTTTTTTTGTTAATATACTCCTTCTCATCAATAAACACACTTCTCTGCCGACGCACTCTCATTCCATTAAAAAGAAAAAAAAAAAAGACGAAAGAAAGCAAAAGAAAAAAAAAATTGTAATTTCTATTATTCATGTTATATTTTTACACACATATTACTCACAAAAAAAAGAAACAAGAAGCAAACAAACGATGATGAATGCTGTCAAACGGATAAATGTGAAAGGTAGCATCATCAAACCGAATCACATTGAAAACGTGCTATGTCTTAGTATTACTTTATACATATAGAACAAGAACAAGTACGCGTATTTGTAACTATCTCTCCCTTTCATCTTACCATGTAATAAACATTTGTGTGCACATAGTAAGCAAGAACGAAGATACAGCCAAATAAAAAAGAAAAAGGAGAAAAAAAAAATCCGAAATACGGTAGTCAAGATGTTTTTCTTTTTTTAATTGTTATTGTACATCTTGTCTCATAATAAGTACATTTCGTCAAAAAAAAAGATACCAGACAAATTGTATCTCAATAACAATCACAATGACTTTGGAAGAGTCAATAACAAAAAAAATATATTGTTATAGCTCAGCATTTTTATGACCTCGTTATGTATTTTCTTTGTCAGACCATGATGATCTTTTAAAAAAAAGATTTGTAATAATTGTCGAAAATATTCATGTTGTTATTGTATATGAGAATATTAGGATCTGCTATAAGATGATAAATGCACAATCATTTCTTTTTTGTTCTTTCATCAGATATTGATTACAGATGGGTCTTAATGCACATAAATGATTGAATATTCAATCAGCTTATTAGACTGTTTACGATAAAGATGAAGTTACTTAATCAATGTTTTCTAATAAAAAAAGAAAGAAGTAAAATTATTTTTTATTATTGTGAATAATTATCAAAAGAAAAGAAAAAGAGGAACGAGTCAATTGCCGATGATTCCATACGGTACCTGAGTAAATAATAATGATTCATATCGTGTATTTTTGATTACTAATAATCAAAATTTACCGACGTAATACAATTTCATCTTAAATTATTTAATAGTTGATTCGACTCATTATTTTTTATTGTATTAGTCATATATTGATTAACAAAACGATTAAGTATTATTACATTTTTTTTTTGATATTTGATAACAATAACGCAGTGAATAGTCGAAAGAAAAAAGTCATTTATCAATTAGCCAATAGGTTATAAAAAAAAGAGCAATTGGATGAAGTATGTCACAAAATCAAGAAAAAAAAAAGAAAATTGAATCTAATCATAAAAAAGCAAAGCAGAATAAGAAAACTTTGATATTTTTTATTCATCCGGATTTTCATTTGATTTGACTAGACGACGTGGACCACGTGATGATGGAGCTTTTGGTTTTGCAAATGCTGTTTTACCTGTACTTGCTATTGATTCTGGATGAAGTTGTTGAAAAAGATAATCATGTGTTAAATCACTTATATCACAAAGTTCCAACTTCAATAAAAATATTTAAAAAAATTTATGAAGACTATATAATAAACGATGCATACTTTTCGATCAAAAGAAATACCAAATTTTTTTTCAATCGTATCAATAACACTTTCTTTACAACTAGCATAAAGCATACGCTGTTTTATTTTTGAACCATGACCAGGTACAGAATAAAGAAAGACTAAAATTAAAAGATAATATTATATTTTGAATCGATAAATATTTATCATAACATACATAGAGAACTTAATGTTTCATCACGAAAATCATGTTTAAATCTATATATATGATATCGTCCGGCATTGTTTGGTAAACATTTTTGAATATTTTCAGGAGTTGCATGTGATTCTGAATGAGCTAAAAGTATACGTTCTTGTTCATGATCAATTTCCTAAAAGAAAATATAATAAAATATCTTAATGATTCAATATAAAAATATAATGTTAGTAAACTTCATTATTCTACATAAGCGTTCAAATTTATTATTATTCACTAATTCAACAAATCATTTTTTTCAATAGAATTCTTTAGAATTTCATTAATATATGTAGCGTCCCATGTGATTCGGATCAGACAAAAGCTGTCGGCAGTTTGATACTTAAATGATCGGCTATCGATCTAACCGCGGTATTATTCCGAGAGTTATTCTTTGACCGACAATCTATTGTCGGTTCTTATAAGTACCAGCGGTAGTGCGAACAAATGTGCGACATGGAATGAAAAACCCAATTATGTTAGTTTAGAATATCTCGATATATATGTTAGCATCCAAACTGAGATTACGTCTAAACTTGAATTGAAGGAGAAACTGATATTAAAATTCGATCTAGTTTATAGATTATGTCAATTAATATACTTATCAATTGATAAATTAAGTTTAAATCCTTGAAGTTATGAACAGTTTTATACACAAGAACTTCTTCAATAGAAAACTGTCCATAACTTCAAGAATTTCAACTTAATTTATCCATTGATGATTGTATTAAATTGAGATGTCACTGCTCTCTCTATCTAGTTCATTAATAAGCATCCGAATACAACATCGATCTACAGTAAGAGTTTTTCTAAAAAAATCATATTCATTGTAGTCGATACGCACAGTTTAACACAACTCCAAACTCAATGAAACTTTCACAGAATGTTTTTTCTTTGTCTAACACGTCTACTCAGTTAGTATAAAGATGCATGAATGCTTCTAGGCTGAGATACAGATTTTCTAAAAAAAAATTTCGGTGTTTAAAAGTTTTCCGCATTCTTTTGTCTCAGAAACATTTTTAGAAAAAAAAATAAGGTCATATTTGGAATCAACACTATAAGCTGCATCGAATAATGTGTTTTGTTAATTCTGAAAATAAAAATTTTTCCCACAAAAGTTTAGGGTCAAAGTAGAGCTCGTTGGTTTCAAAATTTTTAGATCCGGATTGTAGGTAAAGACTCCCCATACATTTTACAGGGAAAATCTTCTTTTAAGAATTTTAATTTTGTTTTTCATCAATCTTTCTATTGAGTATTGGAAATTAGTACTTCTATGAAAAAAAAAGTAGTTTTGACAGAAAATAAGTCATGTCCACGTACTCTATAGAAATTGACTGTTGCCGCGCAGTCCCACTTTAGATGCTAATATATACATTGATAGAAGAAAATTTCAAATTTTTTTTGTTTTTTGTATTAATTCTAAGTTCATTATTATCGATAGGCAGAATTTTATAAATCAAAGCTAATTTTACTTTTAAAATATTCGAATTCTGTATGACTTTTGAAACTTATAATTCTACAATTTGTTTTTTCCCTGAAAAAAAAGACATGAAATCAAGTAGAATTATATCTTACTATACTCTTTCATAAATTCATTTCGAATCTTTTTTTTCCTTACCAATTGTACATAATCAACATTTTGTTTTTTAAATAAATGCAAAGCTTCAACAACATTTTCATCAAAAGGAAATGTTAATCCTTGTAAAGTTTGATGTCGAGAATCAATACTAATATCAGCCGAAACCTAAAATGAAAAAAAAGCTTTTTCATATACATTTACTAATTATTATAAAACTAACTTCTCGTTGTTGTATTTCAAGCATTTCTTCTTCACGCATTGTTCTTGGTGGTGGTGCTGCTTGACTACGAATATGTTGATGAAATGAATGAATTGTCATTTCATTCTGATAAAACAAAAATAATCAAAACAAAAAATTCATTTTGTTTTTTTTTTAAATATTTACCATTGATGATGCTCGAATTTCTTGAGTAATATATGTTAAACCAAATTCTCGTTTAAGTGTAGCTACTGTTGATGCATATAACATTCGTTCACGAACCTAAATTTAGAAAAAAATGTTAATTATTTTAATAATTTTTTGAATAAAATATACTTTAGCATCCTCTGGAATATAAACAATTAATAACCAATTATGTCCACTTATTTCACTAATTGTATCAAGACGAACAAAATAATAAGCAGGTTGAGTTTTGTGAATTAATGGTGGAATCATTTTATCAAAATCTACGAAAAATTATTGAAATAAATAAATAGAAAAAAAAAGATAGCTATTTTTTTTTAAACCTTCATTAAATGTTCGTTCAGCATTATGTTCTGCTTTTTCTACCAGACTTTCTATATGAGAAAAATATCTTTAGAAAAATATACATATATATATAAAATTATTCAAACCATTTTCAATAACAACAACAACAACTCTAATATGTCCATCTTTCATTTCAGCAAATTTTTCTCGTAATGATTCAGTTGCTAAATAAAAATACAAGTTTTATATTAGAAAAAAAAATCAGTGATTTTATGTTCAATTAACCCGTAATTCCTGATTGATGAGACATTGTTCTTTTTCTTTTTTTTTAGTTTTATGATGCGTGGATAAAAAGGCACAAGTTAAAATAAATATCGGCTCATACGTCCTCCGTTTATTTAGTAAAGAATATTAACCGGTCATGTTAGCTCTCATAACATTGGTAGTTTATCAACCAGCAACGAACGACATCTAACTCAATGTTTATTTTAGCAATGTCTTATTATCATTTTATGGTATTTTTCTCTCTTCGTGTAGGATCATTTTTATTCACCAATAGTGACTTTTTTAAATCTATATTCATTTTGTAACAATCATACTTCGTTAGTTAAATTAATCTGTTTTGATGATTTGACTATTTATTTATTGTTTTTCATTGAAGAAAACAAAGTTTATTTTGATTATTATATATTACTATAGAAGAAATATGAATATTCAAATGAATATTTTCTTAGTTCGTTTTTTTTTCTTTTTGTACGCAACAAAATTTTAAGAATATATATTGCGTATATGAGTACGTCACGTTTGTGCATTATTTCCCATCTATATTTACTTGCAATTCACAGAAAACGACTTTGACCTTTTCTTTGCATATGAAATATTTGTTGAAATTCCTATCATGTCGGTTTTCTTTTCTTTTTCTTTCTTCTGGTTTGTTCTATAAATAATCTTATGTGACAACCTTGGTTTTACACATGCAGAACCTGGAATATATATATGGAAATACACAGTCTGGTCGGATGCCCTAATTCGTTTTTGTGTCACACTACTTGTATAATATATCAGAAAAATATAATTTTTGTTTTTATCAGTAATAGTGCTCATATAGTATTAATGAGCTGTTATTATTTTGGTTATATATCTTATACGAAACCAGAATAATCAAACGTCTTTGTAAAAATCTTTTGCTTAAATTATTTTTATCAAATTTATTTATTCACTACAAATCTTTCTTGCTATTTGAAATATTTTACGAAAGCATTTGATTATTTCAGTTTCATATAAGATATATCACCCAAACAATAACAGTTCATTTGTACTGCATGAGTGCTATTACTGATAAAAAAAAATCATAGCTTTCTGATATATTATAGAAGCAGTATGATACAAAAAAGGAATTGGGCTATCCAATCATATTGGGCATTCCCATATATGTAACCTTCTTGACAACAATCTGTATTGTCGGTTTCTGTTGTTTTTTTTCCCTGGAATATATATATAAATAACCTTCTTGAAGACAATCTGTATTGTCGGTTTATGTCGTTTTTTTTTGTTATCTAGAAGAGATAAAGGAGGAACAGTATGACATTGTTTTTATGAAATCAGAAATATTCCTAATCAGTTGCATGTTGACAAGTTACTTCATTCTCATTTCCCTTGTAAGCTCCTTTAGAAATATGATTTACGCATATATAAACAGACACATCTTTTTTTCTTTTTTTCTTCTAATTCAGTCTTGGAAACAGTACATATACATGTAACACACTTGATACAAACTAGAAAACGAATACGGGTAAGGGTTATTAGAAAAGAAAACCTACATATTGATGCGGTGACAACATATGCAAAGCCCAAAAATACGTTGCTTCACATGAATGATTCAGCTAAGTTTAGTCATTTTGATCCACCATTATTCTGTTTTTTTTGTCATTGTCTATTCTAGACACCTTGCAATAGGATCAGTATTACTCTTCTTGTGTTTTAGAAGCTTTTTTAAGATTTTTTTTACTAAGATTGTTTTTTCTTCTTAACTAAGATCCATTTTTGTACATTATTACCTTGAAAATCTCTTCCTTAGGCTATACTACAAAACGAAAAATATTCTTCTATAGAAAAAGAAAAAACATGTCTGACTTCTGATAAAAACCCCTTTCATCTGGAATTTGTTCTCATAGGAAGTGCATACACATTCTTTTTATTAATATTTTATAGATTAACGTTTGCTTATAAGCATAACAATTCGCTTCATTTGAATCGTATAATATACGAAAAAACAAATCAAACAAAACATGGCAATGCCCATTCTTAAATGTCCATTTTTATCTCAATTAACTTTCCAACAAGTTCGAGCTTCAGCTCCACATATTCTTAGTACTGGTGTTGAATCATGTCCAATATTCAGTAATTTTACTCGAAAAATATCAACATCAAATATTCATAACGCTAGTAATTTATCATCAACAAATGTTTCATCATCAATGTCTCGTCCACTTAGTTTAAATGAAATAAAGGCTGTTCATGAAAAAATGCTCGAACAAAAAAATCATCAATATTTATCATCAAAAGTTAAACCAACCATATCAAATGTTAACACATTAATGAATACAAAAATACCAACTCCATATGGTGAAAGTAAGACGAACAAAAAAAAAACAAATTAAAATTTCTTGTTTTTTTTTTGTTTTTATTTAAAGTTATTATTTCGGCTGAATGTGAAGATCTTTTATGTCCATTTTTAAAAGCAACACCAATTGCATTTCGACGTGTTAATATAGATCAAGATACAATTGAAGTTAATCGGAAATTAAATGCTGACAAAATTGCACGTCCAATAACATTACCAAAGATAGATAATGCAAATCCATTTGAATACGATGCTTTTTTTGATGCAAAAATTGAAGCAAAAAGACTTGATAATTCTTATCGAGTTTTCAAACGTGTACAACGTAAAAGTGGTTGTTTTCCTCAAGCTGAAGAAAAAAAACACTTACACGATGATTTAGAATCACGTACAATAACTGTTTGGTGTAGCAATGATTATCTTGGTTTAGGTCAACATCCAAAATTAAGAAAGGCAGTCATGTAAGTAATTAAATAAAGATTTTATTGCTTCAATTTATGCCGACCTGGTTTTTTTATGTATTGAGAAAACCTAATAGTACGAAAACAAAAAAGACTATTCATCATTGAAGGTTTATTTAGAGTTCCCAGCTTGACTCATGAATTCCCAATCTCATTTACATGATTTTAAAGGATTTGTTTTTGTTTTTAATTCAAATAAAAATTATTTTTTGTTTCAAATAAGATTCATTCATTTTTTTAAATATTCTTATTAGTGATGCAGTAACAGCACATGGATCTGGTTCAGGTGGTACACGTAATATATCAGGTACAAGTCCATTACATGAAAAACTTGAAGAACAATTAGCACGTCTTCATCAAAAGGAATCTGCACTTTTATTCACATCATGTTACGTTGCAAATGATACAGCATTGTTTACGTTAGCTAAATCATTACCTCAGTGCCATATTTTATCGGATAGTGGTAATCATGCATCAATGATACAAGGTATTCGAAATAGTCAAGTACCTAAACATGTATTTCGACATAATGATGTAAATCATTTGGAAGAATTACTAAAAAAAATCCCACGTCATATACCAAAAATTGTTGCTTTTGAAACAGTTCACTCAATGGATGGTATGCAAGTTTGTTTTGTTTTTTTTTTCTGTTAAAAATATTTCAATTTTATTAAATAGGTTCAATATGTGATTTGGAAACAATGCTTGATGTCGCACATGAATATGGTTCAATAACATTTATTGATGAAGTACATGCTGTTGGATTATATGGTCATAATGGAGCGGGAGTTGGCGAACGTGATCATGTTCTCCATAAAATGGATATTATATCAGGAACACTTGGTTAGTATTTATACATTTTTAAATAGAATGTATATTTATATATTTATTTTTATTTTAGGTAAGGCATTTGGAAGTATTGGTGGTTATATTGCCGGTAGTGCTAAAATGACTGATTTTGTTCGAAGTTATGGTTCAGGCTTTATTTTTACAACATCAATGCCACCAACAGTCTTAGCTAGTGCTTTAGCAGCTATTGAGGTTAGGAGTTAAGATATTATGCTAAATTTTTTTACTAATATGTTAAACTCTACTGGACCATATTGCTGAATCTAAAATGATTTAAATTCCTATTGAGATTTAACTAAGCTATCGAATTTTTTTCAAGAGATCTCACGTTTTCGAAAAACCCATATGTTCGAATTTCGATCTGAAATTTTACGCATATAGAGAAGTCAACTAGACTAATTTCTATAAAAAAATTCAGAAGTTTCGAACAAGATCTCTTCGAAATATGAGACTTTCAAGGTATAGATCCCTACTCATGGATAATGTATACAACGTGCATTTTTTGAAAGTTTCATATCTCAAAGAGATTTTATTCAAAACTTTTGAAATTTTTAAGGAAGTTAGTCTAGTTGAGTCTTCTCTTTGCACAAAGTTTCAGATCGAAATTCGAATACAAGAGTTTTTTTCGAAAATCTATAACCTATAGAAAAAGAAATCGATAGCTTACTCAAATATCAATAGGAACCCAAATCTTTCTAAAATTTTTATTAGACCACTATGCAGTATCTATAGGGAAATCAAAAACAAAATATACTATTGAAAAGAGCACTCGTTAT